>JARHVA010000952.1:972500-1222500 GCA_037957365.1 Torreya grandis
AGCATCACCAATTATAGATGAAGGTAATAGAATCAAGTGGTGTGTGTGAATTTGATTGATTTTAGAGATTAATAACTATTAAAAATTTTAGCCAAAGTAATATTTAGTTAGACATTGTCATTTCATATATATGATTTACATGTTTGTGAGATATCATGTTAGAATGTATTTTTTTATGGTACACATCATGAATTATAATATTACAACACACATGTACTAGATTATCTCTCTAGATTCCTACACTATCATGATCTACCAATCCATGAATGGAGGGCCATTCCCTATTAGGGGATTATATAGGGGATCGATGGTCCATGATTTGTGTGGAAAAGCACTCGAGTGATTATCTCCCTCCCCACAATAGTACTTATTGGATAATACACTTGATATTATCAAAGATAAATGAGTTAGAGTGACTCGAGCTTCATGGAGCATTATATCTATTATTATATTTATGTTGAGACATAATGCCTATTGGAATTGTAATTGATTAATTTATGTATATTGATAGTAGTGGCTATATTATTGAATCATTCATCACTAAATTTCATTATAAATACTTTCCTTATGAAATTATTTTGTGTTACATAAGATGTTAAGGATCAGTAAGTGTTATTGCTACATGATTACTTATATTAAGATCACTAATTAGATTCTTGTGGTGTAATCTAATGAAAGAATAACTATTATGTAAATATTTCTAAAAAAATTACTACATTATTCTAGTAAATATCTATGGAGATGTTATACTATCAAACATTTTTACCCCTTTCCTAGAGGTTGGACCCCATTTGGATCCCTTAATTTAGCCATTTTGGTTTTTAGGTTGAAGTCACCATTTTCCTAAACAATGAAGTCACCGTTTTGGCATTTTTTGCCATTTTTAGGCAAAATCACCATTTTCATTTTTTTTAAAATAGAGACTTCACCTAAAATGGGTGAAGTATCCATTTAGGTGTTTTTTAGTGTTTTTTGGTGATATCATCATTTGTCAAAATGCTGACTTCATATGAAGTCACCACTTTTCTCTACAAAACTATCATTTACCCTTCCAAAAAAATGGTGACTTTATAGGTTCAAGCCCCAAAACTAGTAAATTATGTGTAGTTAATGAAATAAATGGATAAATTAAGGTCACTTACTAGAGGTCCATCATGTGTTGGTTTCCCATACTCCCTCACTCAATCGTTCATGCCTTTATCCTCATTCACACACCATTTCTTGTCACTTCTCCTTGTGAAGTCATAGCTCCAAATTTTTCAAAGGGTTTGGGTGAAAATTTAAAAAAATCACCCCATGGGGTGAATATATAGATATGAAAATTAATTTTTCACCCCCAAGCCTATGGTTTCCTTCTATTCATTCCAAGAGCTCTTATTTTTGAGTTTATGGTTCATTTTTTTTATCGTTTGATTCTACATTCACTATTTTTTTTTTACTAGACCATGTTATTGGGCCTTTTAGAGGACCATTTAATAGTGTTATTTTTGGGACCTATTCCATGCTAGTTCAAATTTACATCTTTGTACTATAATTTTTTATAAATTCATGTTGTTATTTTGTGCCAGTTCATCATCTTTCCATTTACAAATTTAATACATGAGCTCCCTTTGCCAATTGGCTGAATACAATAAATTATTTTTTACTGACTATCATTGTATCTTTCCCTATTAAGGAAAGATAAATTTCATCATGCTCAATCTACCCTATTGGGGTAAACCATTGTGCTAATGATTATAACTACCTTTAGTCAAATCATTATTTTTTGACCTATCTTCCCTACTAGGGCATTTTTCCCTATGCTAATGATTATAATTGCCTTTGGGAAAATCATTATTTCCATATATTTTCCATACTGGGGCACATCCATGTGCCACTAGTTATAACAACCTTTGGGAAAATTATTATTTCCACCCCTGTCACCTCTAAATCATGTCATTTTATTCTTTTTGAGGAATGTTTGATGACCCTATTTGTCACCTGATCCCTCGACAGGGTATCTAGGGCTCATATATCATTGTTTGGGGAATGAACCTTTCAACTTAATTCCTTTTTCATTATTTGAAAATATGTTATTGTGATTTTGTATTGAAACACCTTTTTAAATAGGGGTAAAATGTAGACACCCTGTTTGGGCCATGACCATGTTCTAACCAAACTTTAGATTGATTTCTACCAAATAATGTGAGTTAAGATTAGAAGTCATTGGATGACCTAATTTCATATGCACATCAAACATTATTTCACAAAATCATGTTGAGGCATTCCTATTTAGGGTATTATCCTATATCCAATGATAACCTCCCATGAATTCATCTCCAGTCAAATTATGACCTAGCAAATTGACAAACTGGCCTTTTGACCTATTAAGTGGGACACTTAACCAGTTTTTAAACTGTCAAAACCCTAAGCAAAATTAATTAACTAAAAATACAAGTAATTACTTAAACAAAATTTTTAATTTTAATTAGTGAGTATAAATTCTCTAAAAAGGAAATTTCAATAAAAATGAGGTCATGATGATGTCATCATCCTCAAAGTCAAGGAATTAGAAATATCTTAATAAAATCCTCAAATTTAGAAATGGTGAGTCATACTTAATAACTGGGATATCTATCCCAAATATTAATTACTTGTCCCATCCCTAACCTAACCATGTTTAAATATAACCTAAATATAATTCAATTAGGGTTAGTTTGATAACCTATAAATACAAGCCAAGGTCGTTGCTTAACAAACATTTTTGTGCAAAGAAGTAATGCCAAATTGTTTCTAGAAAGCTTCATTTTGTTATCACATGCCAAGCCAAGCCACAAGTGGACAAAGAGAGGTGTTTCCCATAAGGAAAACACATTGAAAAAGGACCCCATTAGACATAAAATCTAAGCATGAACACTCTTATATGCCAATTAACCAACATTATTTGACAAGGTAAATGTGGAATTTTCTGTATCTTTTAGTTGTATTTGAGCTTAATTACTTTATTACTCACCCAAGTAATTAGGAAAGTCCTTATTATTTTCAATAATTTTTTTGATTTTGGGTTTATAATTCTACTAATAAGAGAATACTAACAATCTCCTTCATAATCCTATGCTACAATAGTAGCATGGAATGAAAATGAGTTGGAAATCAATAAAAGAATATGTAAAATAATTTTAAAGTACATAAATTAATAAGTATAAACAACGTACCAATAATAAATAAGAGTGGATGATGCCCCAAAAGAATAAAGGAGAAGTTATTTTCTTTAATATGTTTGTTTTGTATATAGGTAAAACAAGGGAAAGTTTGGATATGAGTCAATAAAGAGTCACTATCAAGGAGGAATTGGATAGATACCTATTTAAAGGCAATACAAATTTACACTAGTTGTTAGCTAAGATAAAGAGACCATGGGATCTATGTATAGTATAAGGAGATAAAAGAAGAATGTTGAGGAGAATAAGAAATAAAAGATATATAAAAAACATCTTCAGTTAAAAAGGAATTATAAGCATGAGGGCATCTTTGAGAGATCATGAACAATAGCCCATGAATGACTCTTTTCTACCTTAGTATTCGGATGCAGGGGCATCATGTTTAAAAGTGAAATTTTAGTTCTTAGAAGTTTAAGTAGGTTTTAGGAGTCTTAGAGAGTAAATAAAAATATTATCCTAAGATTCACTTGTGCTTAAGAGGCTAGTTAGTAGTATTTTAAGATTTTCCCACCAAAATCATAACCCAAATTTTTGAATGTATGTGGGTTTGTTTGAAGTTTTTTGGGGTATGTCAAGGATTATTATATTTTGCGTCTATATGTGTAGGGTAGATGTCATTTGTCAAAAAATTATGTTTATAAATGTAATCTTTATATGTGTATTATTAAATAGTCCATGTTCAATGTAGGAGAAGCCAAATAAGTCACTTTACTAATCTTGTAAAAGGTTAATTAGATAATATTGATTTAGAAACAAACATATACCAACATGGGAGATTAAATAAGCATTGAACCAACCAAGGAGGAGGTGAAAGAAAGATTCAAGGAGAGAAAAATGAGTCTAAAATCTGTAAGAGAGAGAATTATGGATGAAGACAAGGGAACAATCAATATTATATAGGTCTGAGATAATTTTATAATTATTTTTATGAATAAACATATAAATTATTGATTCCAAGTCATATCTTATGTCTTCTTTGATAAAACATGTAAAATAATGCATACGAGCAATGCATCTACATATGAAATCAATATGAAAGATACACAAGATAATGAACACTATATATATGTGGGAAAACCTCCAAGAGGTAAAAACCCCACAAATATATTAATCATATAATGAAAAACTCAAGAGTACCCAATACAATATTTCTTTTCTCACTTCTCTACACATATCTTCACAGAACCTCTAGATGGATAAATAGAATACACAAGTAATGAAATGCCGCAGATTTACAATGTAAAATATCAATAATATAAAAAAGGTAATCTAACCATTTTAATATGGTTATTGGATAAGTGGGACCTTTTCAACGATCACATTATAAGGGCCCTACCTTGTCCCCTAGATCAAATGTTTTAGCATCTTTGACCAAAGGTCATGATTCCAACCTTGGCCAATACTTCCAACATTATTAATAATATGATTTAGTATTACATGAGCATGACCTCATAAATAATAAAATATATGATTTATTTAATGTTTCAATTTAAATTTTTAAGGTTACATAAATTCACCACTTAGCCATTACTTGTTCCAACACTCCCCCTTAATGTTAGGTAGAGATTTATATCAAACTTTCCTTTATAACAAAGGAAAAAATATATCACACTCCCTCTTAGTGATACATATATATTTAAATCAAGCATTCCTTTATAAAAATAATTAGTGGGTATGGACAACCCATGTCTAGTGATGACACTAACATGGAAAGGTCCCACCCATGTGTAATCTTTCCAACAATCATATTAATATTATATCATTTATGGAGGTGACATCTCCAAAGGTAATATTAATATTTATTATTATCTATTTAAATGAGTATTAATTCGTGATAATTAATCAAATATATCATTATTTAATTGATATAATTTAATTTTTTAAGGGTACATGAATATCACACCTTAACCATTAATTATTCCAATACTTTATGCCATAGTCACCTTCATAAATAAATAAATTATACTTTGTAAACCACCTATGATGAGTTTAGGAGGTGAAGGATTTAAAATCCTTCATTATGCCAAAATCACCTTTTGAAACAAAAAGAATTATAATCCATAAAATATTTAGGGTAAGTTTAGGCTAGCATGATCATGAGACTACCACTCACAGTTTCTCATGTATAATCAACCAAGCATTGGAGCCTTTTATAATATAAATATCTCCATGTATGCTTATAAGTATTGGTTACAATAGTAAAACTTCCAAATGAAGTATACTCAAATCACATAAGTGATTTATAATAATGTTATACAATGAGAAGAAGTATAGAGAAGAAGAAAGACACATGGCCGTTAGGAAGTGACATTGTCATGCACACTCCCCCTCAATGGAAACTTTGAGAGGCCCAACATTGTATGACGTTGATAAAACATGGTAGCACCAAATGGTTTGTGAAGATATTTTTGACCTATGTACTCATATGACATTATTGAAAATCACCATTGAGGACTTCCTCTCAGATAACATGTACATGTACTTCAATATGTATAGCTTGTTGGTGCTACACTATATTTTTTCTAGAGTTATACAACTTTATCACCTGCACAAACCTTAAACACATATCCAAAAAATGATATCATAGTATGGTTAGCATCACAATAACTAAATATATATAACCATCAAGTCATATTTTACGTAAACAAGTTCACTACTTTGAGTACAAAGTTAGTGACAAACATAAATTATTAAATAAAATTCATTATTGTATGTCATTAATATTGACAAGATGAAAATCCCCATCTATCATGTGATTCACATACAATATTTTTACTAATAATATGATACTAAGACATTATATATCTTATTAGCAATAACTCATCTGAGTTTTATCAAAACTTTGCAAGTTTAATATGCTTTAGTTTTCCAATGATATAGAATTAGAATCAAATGATAGAGGTATTTACCCTCTCATACATCAAATATGGATAATTTTAGGATGATATGCAATCATCTAATCCAACATAAATAAGTTTGAAACAAATAATTTCATAGATGTATGAATAAAATGCTTAATAATGTAAATGATGAAGAGCTAATAATACAAAATCCATTTACACTTTGAATTTCATTATGAATGAAGTATATAAGCATGTTAGCATAAATAATCAAATGATAAAACAATAAAATGAGATTATCTAAGCATGTTAGCATAAACTTGCTTTATTTATCAAATGAAAGTATCTAAGCATGTTAACATAAAAAATTAAATGATAACACAAGTAAATGAGAGTATCCATCATGTTAGCATAAACTTGCTCTATTTATCAAATGAAAGTATCTAAGAAATTTAGCATAAAAAATCAAATGAGAGTATCTAATCATGTTAGCATAAACTCGTTCTACTTATCAAATGAAAATATCTAAATAATTTAGCATAAATAATGAAATGATAAAATAATCAAATGAGAGTATCTAAGCATGTTATCATAAAAGATACTTTTTACCAATTAAAATAAATAAACATGATCATTGTGTCAAATGAAGCATGATGTTATGTATAAAATTCTAACTCATATGAAATTGAAAATATAATCTCTAAATATTCTCTTTTCTTTCTCATCTAAGACAAAAATATCTTAAAAAATAGATGTGAATTAAACCAGGCAATAAAAGTGTGATGTGGTAAAATAACAAAGATGTTGACACAAACCATATTAATTAGCACACCTCACAACTAATTCAAATAACAAAACCCATACAAATAAAATGTCAAAATAAATTGGCATTTCAAATTGGTTTTGGTGAAAATTGACTGTTTTACCCAAAAAAATTAGAATAAATAAGGTTTAGAATCGAGTTGCCAAAAAATATAAAACTTACCTAAGAGAGATAAAAAAAAGTTTCTCAAGTATTATGAAGCTAAAATCAAACATAATTAAGTTCTAGTTTTATGAAACTTTAAGTTTTTCTATTTTAATTAGGTTGATTTTAAAGCAACTTTGCAAGTTAAAAAACCAAACAAGGTACATTTTTTCTTCTACTTCTTCTAAAATTTACCTTGAAAATAAATGCAAGCTCAATAAATATTCATTCTGGTTATTATTTTCATATGTTATATGATAGATAAATTAGTTCCAGGTTTTATTTACATAAAACAATGAGTTTACGTATTTATTTGAACACCCATTTTGAACTATTTTAACACAGGTATAACCACTCATACTAGGTTCACATATTGATCAACTAATGAATTCATTAAATTATAAAAAATGAAAAATTATCAACTCAATAAGTTATTCGACCAATAGTAATTGGCCTCTTTGAGACATTCTTTTTTCCAACATTCAAGGACAACATAAAAGATGTCTTGACTTTTAAAATCGACACTACAAGTTTGCATTTAATACTAAGCCAACATAAAAAAAGGTTTAGAAATAAAAAACTTTAATGTGTTTTATAATTATTTTTTAAATAAAATGTATATTTTAGTGAGTAAACAATACTAGCCACTTAATTGATTTTAAAGCAATTCAAAACACACAAAGACTGCAATAAAGGTGAAAGTCATAAGTATTACAAAAGTGTTGCAAGTCTCGTAAAAAAAATTATATGCTAAAATTCATATTAATAAGATTAAAATAAAATAAAAGACCATCTCAATGTGTTTGAAATGTGAAAAAACCTAAAGATCGACTGGTCGCATGACCATTTTTGACAAAACAAATGACTAATTAAGAGTGTCAAAACTGTCACAAGTATCACAAAAGTGACACATGAGTTCTTGCACACCTAATAAAAGGTCATTTTAACTAATTATTTTGAAAAATAAATTAGTTTTTTCTGCTCTGAAAAATATTTCATTCATGTAAAAACTTAAATAAATAATATAATTACCATTTTAATCTCCATGTACAATCATGACACATTAGAAGAGGTAGAGGAGTTGTTGGAAGTTGTAGAAGGCCAAACCAAGGCCTGTAAACTTCTAGATCACCTCCAAACAAGCTTTTAAAGCATATAGAACATTTAAAAATGAATTTTGATGCCAAAACATATAATTTAAATAATTTATAAATATGATACATCCATACTATGGTGCCCCATGCAACTCATATCTTCCAAAAAAAATGTCTGGATCTTCAAACAAGTGCTACAGGAGATTTTAGAATGCCAAAAAATGGTAGCTTTCACCTCTTAAACAAAAGATTCAGGTTGTCAAATATTTAAAATGTTTTTTTTATGATTTTTAAACTTTAAAAGATATACATCAATTTACAAGGATGTTATAGGCAACCAATAACATCAAAAAAACCATTTGGATCTTTAACAAGCTCAGTAGGATGAGATTAGAAGCCAAAAAACAAGAGAATTAGCAATTTAAAAAAGTGAAATAACATAGAAATCACCAAAAATGGATTTATGATTGATTTTTTTACTATTTTAGGTTGTAAATTCCATACCAACATGACATAGGTGGATTAAAAAATCATAAATTTAATTGTGATGCTTTAGGGGCTTTGCAGGAGTGTCAAACAGGCCAAAAAATAAAGATCTAGCACTCTAGAACATAGAAAATAGCCTACAAAAGCACTAAAATGAAAATTTTCTGATTTTTCCACTTGCCTAGGCCATACATGGATGTAAAAGTATGTCTCAACCTAAAGATAAAAACAAAAATTTGAACCTGATGCTTCACAAGCTCTACATGAGTGTTAATCATGCTAAAAACAAAGATATGACATTCAAAAAACTAAATTTCAAGTTGCATAAGAAATAAAGACAAATTCTTACCATTTTTTCTTGATTAATAAATTAATGGGATGTACAAGGACATATTTGGGATGATTTGGATTTAAATTCCATTAAAATATGCTTCATTTACTTAGATATGCCTTCACTAAACTCCTACAAGTAAGATAAATTCATACAATAAGCTCTGACAGAGAGAAGATTTTATGAGACTCTCATGGCCATAACATAGGATTTACAGGTTGATTTTTTAAAAAATAAGCTTGAACACAACTCAACAAGCCTGATCTATAACCTTGCTACTTGATCAAACATCAACCACCTTTGATACTATGATCAAACATACAAAATAATGCATAAAAACAATGGATCGAGATATATATCAATAAAAAAGGCACATAAGATAATGAACACCAAAATACATGGGAAAACCTCTAAGAGATAAAAATCCCACAAACATATTATGCATATAATGAGAAACTCAAGATTACCTAATAATATCTTTCTCTTCTCACTTCTCCTCTCTATATATCTTCACAGAGCCTCTAGATGGATAAGTGGAATACACAAGTAATGCAATGCCTTAGATTTTACAATGTAATATTCAAATAATATAGGGAAGGTAATTTGACCATTGTAATATGATCATTGGAGAAGTGATATCTTTCCAATGGTCACATTACAAGGTCCCAACCTTATTCCCTCGGTCACATGGGTTGGCATCTTTGACCAAAGGTCATGATTCTAACCTTGACCAATAATTCCAACATTAATAATAATATGGTTTTCTATTACATGAGCATGACCTCACAAATAATAAAGTATATTATTTATTTAATGTTTTAATTTAATGTATTAAGGGTACATAAATGTACCACTTAGCCATTACTTGTTCCAACATTCTTGAATGTTAATGATAAGTTGTGATTCATTATTTGTCTTTTGAGTATGTTAGAAGATCAAACTTCCAAGTTATAGGCCTGGATTAGCCCTTTTACACACACAAGCATCTAGAATGAGAGTTATCTAATGTGTTTCCATATGCATGTTGATTGGAAATGTATTAGGAAGATAAAAAAAATGTGTCTATAATATTATACTAGTGAAATAAGGGTTTGAAAGTCTTTATATAAAAAATCAAACAAAATTGTTACCTCTCAGGTATTAAACCCTCTTTAAACCCCTACACAGTCAGTGGATAGAAGCATTCTTAATGATATAGAGAAACATTATGCTAGTATGACTATTGGAAAAGATATAGGAAGATTGGATAAATATTTTATAATTATTTTCAAGGTTTGAAACCAATCTAAATTTAAAATATCAAAATTTGAAGGATCTTGGGCATGTACAGGTATGCTAAACCCTAAACTAGGGTTTCAACGAGAAAAGAGATATATAAAGAGTTTTAACCAATGGAAAATCATAAAAATTGGTGGTCTGGTATATTAAAACATGATTTAAAGTATTTTTAAGGTTTCAATAATGTCGGTGTTGTACAAATGGTACTGTGGTTGACTATGTTCTTTCAAACCTAATAGAGGCCTAAAATAGGGCTAGTTGAATAGATTTCCTTCATTTTATTAGAATGCTAAGGTAAGTGAAGCTAGATAAGGTGTAATTAAAGTATTTTAAATGTTTATGAATGATATAAAACCATATTCAAGGTCTTTACAAAGTTTTTATAGTCTAATTGTGATGGAAACCTACAAATAGGTCTAATAGAGACTGAGGAACTCAAAATTTTGAGTTGTTAGCAAATTGAAATGTTATTGATGAAAGAATTTTTTTAGAAAAAGGTTTTTTAGTGTATTAAGAGTGGATTAAAAATTTTAAGGTCTTTCAAATCATTTTTTCAAACTATATCCTTCATTTTGAGCAAACTAGACCTAGATTTGGCCTATAAGACCACACAAGAAGTCTGATTACCTATTAAACTTGAGTTGTAAGGACCTTTAAAGCACACCAAATGTATCACTTATTGAATAAAATAAATAACGGTAAAACTATTATAGGACACTTTTGGTCAACTTGCAGATCTTTTTCCTTCAATTTGACAACAAGACATCTCCCAAATAGGGCAAGAAAGATTAATAATAATGCCCTAATCTCTAATTCTAAGTAAAGAGCCAACCTCCTTCAAAATGGGAGCCATTTTGATTATGAAGGTAGGAATCCCTAACCTCTAAGCTCCACCCAACATATATTTGTCTTCTAATATTATTTCCTGTTCAACATAGGCATTATCATGTTCAAAATGGCACAAAGAAAGGGCAAAATGTGTGTTCACCCATCCACAGTTCCAAAGAACACAAAGAAGAAAAAAATCCATGTTTTTCAGCTATAGGCAGACCCATATCTGTTTTTAGATGATCTTTTACCATTTATTATGCCCTATTATTTCTATGTAGTTATATTTGGTTGTACAAGACCAAATTGATTTTCTTGTATGCAAATAACACATGATAGGCCTAGTCAGCAATTATATAGGTAATATGAAATCATTTTTGGTTTTCAAATACCAAATCATGATTTTGGAAGTAATTTTCATTTTTTTCATGATCTTGTCAAGTTTATGAGTGCTAAAATACAATAAATGAGACACTTTTTACCTTTACATAACCTTGTCAGGTTTCCTTTGAGTTTTAAAACATTTCAACATAATCAAAGACCATTCGAACTTGAGTATGTTGATGTGACTGTGGATAGTTTATGTAGGAAAGTTTTGCTTCTTGTCATTGTTATTGAACCAAATACCAAACTCCTTACCCATTTAAACATTTTTCATTTTGTGTAACACTACATTTTATGTATGATTTTCCACAAACATCACTGAAAATCCCTTCTCAGATAGTGTTGTCAAATTCCATCTAAACAACATTGAAGTTATAACTGAGGCATACAATGACTTAGTCAAGGTTTGAAAGCTAAGAACAAAATACACTTAAACATTTTTTTATTTCTAATCCTAATCAAAAATAGGAATTTTATTAGCATTATGATATAAGATGATCCTAACAAGGACCTGACTGGTGATTCAAATCTTGATTTACATTGAGAAATGCCTTTGATGAATTCATAAACCAATTTAGGGTTTTAGAATCTAAATACAACTAAAAAGACAAATATTTAGTATGAAGACCAGTAAAACATACTGTTAGATTAAAATATAATGTCACTAACATGAACTCCATCAGGAACAAGCACAACCTGAAAATAAAACTAAGACATTTCTTTAACAAGCACACCACAAAACAAAATGGAAAGAAAATAATTGAAAGAGGATTGTACTCTATTTTTTGGTGATGTAAGATTTATCAAGACATAGGATGCTCCTATATAGACACCTAAATTCATCCTCCTCTACCAAATGCATAACCAAATATCATTCAACTCACATGTGGATTGAAACCCACTTTCATTCATCTACCACTACCAGGATGTTTTATTGTGTAACACACACTTCCATGTAGGATTAAATCCATTGTTATCCATCCACCTCCACCTAAATCCCACTTGTATTTGCTTCCAACTTGTTCAACTAGTTATTGGATCACCTACAACATCACATATCCTTGTTTGTATTTTCTCACTCATGGATGCAATATTATCTATCAATCCCAATATCAACACCATTTAATCAACATAGATTTGGGAATCTAAATGGTAACCCATATTATCTAAAATCACATCAAGTATAATCCTTAGCTTCAAATCCTTCAATGTCTATATTATTATCACAAGCATTCTCTCCATCTCAACTATAAATTCAACTTCTTCACCACATGTTTCTACTACCATACATACCAATAACTCCTTCCACTTGGTGAGCTCAAGAGACGCACTCTCCATACTTGAAACATCAAATACTTGATCTGATCTCAAACGTAGCTTCTCCAATTAATGCATTACCACATTATAAACTTAATCTATGTCAATTTTTTAGTTCTCAAATCCTTCACCATCATTATTCAACTTTTCTAGGGACAACACTCCATCTAAACACGACTGGAAATGAACATTCACCTACATATCCTCTTGATAAAAAACAAGTTCCCATGATTTAACACACTCTCTTACCTCCATATCAACTTGAAAAAACTCACCGAGGGTTGGAACAACAACATCAACCTAATTTCCATCTATCACAACCATATTAATCTTTTGGTCAGTTTCTTCACTCTATCTCTCATACATATGAGCATATTGGACTGCACCACACTTAATCCTCTTTTTAGCTACTATATCCATAGCCAGACTTGTAAAATACACAAACATTTTATGTAAAATAAGAGTTTACTCATTCACCTCAAAAACCATCTCATCATGCTCGAAATTCATATTGTCTAACCCTTATCCAATGCTTACGTGCTTTTCATATCTTTCACTCTCACTATGGGATGTCAATGGCCCATTCTCTAAAACCTTTGATGAAAACCGATCTTACACAACTCTGTAACCATCAACTGTGAGCTAACTTCATATACAGGCCTGATTTAGTTCAAGCATTCCTTGTAGCCCTATTTTCCCTATTTATTGGCCATAACTATTTATAGGTTGACTCAATCATGAAAGTAATACTATTTATGGATACCCATGAAGCCCTTGTATAACATACATAAAAATATCTTGAGGTTGCTTGGTACGGAATTGTACTTTCTTCTTTAAGCTCTGTTCCAATTAGCCCTCTTTTAGTGCAAAACCCCTTGTCTAGAGTGATGTACAGACTTTTTAAGCAAACCAAGCATCATTATAGATACCCATTACCTTCTTACAGGTGAATCAATCATTTATTAGGGTACTTCTTTGGAGAAATCCACTTTTCCTTTATTGGCCTATGCTCTTCCCTTCCCATGCACCTAGGCTCCACTTGGCAATTGACTTTTTCCATACTTATCCGTACTTTGGCACCTTGAAACCACTTCCAAAAGTTTTATAACATCATAAAGGGTCAAATTACAAAGTTTCAAGAGTTTTCAAGCTTTAAAACTCATTTTGAGGGTTTGAACCTAATTCAGAATTTTCCCATGACAGTCACAGGCTGAGAGCTTATTATTTTTGCTGGGAGTGTTCTAGACAGTTTCAAGGGTTCTAATCACTTTTACAGGGTCTGTTTTAACCCCCTACACCTTCTCCAATAATCATCCAAGTCATATCAACCCTCTGTACCATCCTTTGCTTAACAATTTAGTGTCTTTTGACTGTATTTTTATAACAGTCAACAGGGTTCTTAGTTTTCTCCTCTATTTAAAAAATCAATAGGCTCTCAAGAGGATATACAAACATGTAAACCTATAAATGAATTCCCCATTCATATTATTTATCAAATATTTCCTTATCAACCCATCTACTATGCAAAACATGCAACTTTCTTAACTTGCCTGTATACTATCACCTACAGGCCTGAATTCCAACTGTTGAAGTTTTGAGATATCAAGGGGATTTCTAAGCCTGTTTCTTCTTCATTTAGGTTTCTAATTACCTTATATACCTGTATCCATACCATTATGAACATCATGCAACCATTTTCACATGGGGTTTTCTTTGGGCAATGGGCTGTAATTTAGATGCCTGAATACCTTGTTTAGGCATGTTTGGGCTTTTTATAGCATTCAAAGTTCTTAAGATCCTTTGTTCACATAAATACAAGTTTAAAATTATCCTACACATGACAAATAACCAGTCTTTCTTAATATGCTATGAAGAACCATCCTTCACACACACATTCCCATGCATATATATATAGGCCTGTTTACAGAATTCATAAATGAAACAAATACATTCTTTCTTTCTTTCATAGATCAATTGGAAGACTTACAAGTTAATACCAGAATCCATGGCTTTCAAAACCTTTCTTTCTTCTTCTCTCATTCTCTTGACTTCAATCAAATTTGCTCCTTCTCTTTTCTTCAACATCTCTTGAGTGAGGTCCTCCCTCACTATTTCTCTCCTCTTCTCTTCATTCTATCTCCTTTCTCTTGAATGAGAGGAATTTTCCTCTCTATCCTTCTTCACTTCTACACCCCTCTCATTCTCTCTTCTCTTCTCTTTTTTTTCTCCTTAATGAATTCTTCTTTGTTTTTCTTTCTTTTCAAGAATCTCTCTTCCAACTTCTACGCCTAAATTGGGCTTAAGGCAACAAAAGACTGATTTTAAGTTTTAACAATTTACTAAGGTTGAAAATAGTTTCAACCATTTCCCCTTTATTTCCTCAACAATATAACCATTACTTTTTACCTTTTTACTTTCACTTTTTGATAATTACATTTTACTTTCAAGGTGAAAATTTGAAATCTCACAATTTGGAGAGAAAACCAAAATTTGAATTTTTACACTAGAATTTGAAACTTTTGTAGATGCTCCTGCATCATACTCTCCCTCTAGAAAAGATTTGAACCGTAGTTCAAATGTCATGCTTCCTCCTCACTTTAGTCTTCACTTGTATACCTGGATCCCATGGTCTTGTTGTCAATACCAATGCTTGTGTTTGTTTGGAATAGTCTTTGTCTTTCATCTTGCTATTCTTCCTCTTCTGATATGTTCTTCTCCTCATCTCCTTCTCAGCTACCATCTCCCACTTCCATGCTTCTTCATCTTCATACATATCTTCTAGATCTTCTTGTTGTTCTTCTTGTTCCATAAGCTTCTCCAATGACTCATGTATGTCATTCACCTTAACAATCTTTATACCTGCATACAAAACATTCAAAGCCACCTTAGAATCAAAATCTTTAGGCCATGAAGCCTCTTGGCTGCCTCCATGCTCTTCTTTCTTGATCAAAATTGCCTTTGCCTCTTTGCTTTGCTCTTGTCTTGTTCCATTCTTCCTAATGGTGTCTTCACCATGGCTTGTACCTTCCTTTATCTCTCTTGAATCACCCAACAGCTGCTCCAACATCTTCAACTCTTCTTTTAGTGAGATCTCATCTATCTCACCATCTTCATCAAACTTGGGCTGATCACACACAAGGCTTACTTGCCCCTTACCTCTTATCTCTTCTTTTCTTAGCTTGTCTTCACATAAATCAACTTCTTCATCAATATACTCATCAAATACAATTGAAACACCCTTACCTTGTCTCTCCTTGCTTTCTTCAATCTTTTCTTGAAGCCATCTTGTTTGCTTTGCTGCATACTCTCCCTTTTCCTCATCATCCATCCATTTGGAACTCTCTCCTTGCTGCATATTAGTCTTCATAGCTACTTTCCATTCCTCATTTTCCATAAACATATCATTAAATGCTTCAAACAACTCATTATCCCATTCATTGTAAGCAACTGACTTACCTTTTATATTTGTATCATCATGCTCCACCTCATTATTCTGTAAGAAGTTTTCTTTCTCACCTTTAGCTATCCATACCTTCTTCATAGCTTTAGGATGACACTTGTTCAATTTACCAACCAATTTCTGCTCCCTGACATCTTCATGTTGTCTTGCTTGATAGCTAGTCTTGCTCACTTTGCATTCTACCTCTTTCTTCATGCTTTGTATTTGCTTCTTGCTTGAGTCATCATCTTGATTGAACTTTGTGTCTTTCGTTACATTTGCTGATCCCTTAAGCCATTTTGGTATCACATAGCCATGGTCTATTGCTGGATTTGAAGGCTTGTTATTAATCTTCTTCATCTCCATCTGTACAACAGTCGTCTTACTCTTATATGCATTTGAAAAATCTGAATTTGAACTTATTTTTACCTCCTTAATGGGCTGCTCCATTAGTTCCTTGACTTGCATAGCTTCTTGATTATCTGTCCTTTCTTCTTCCTTTATGCTTGGCTGTCCTCTTTCTTCTTCTTGGCCTTCAATGGCGTCATGGAATTCAGCTTCATCTTCCATCTCTTCTCTTGCTTGTATGGAATCATCAACACCTTTCTTATGCATTAACCAATGCATTTCTTCTTCTTTATCAATAGCAGCAAACTCTCTTCTCTTTCCTGCACATTCACTTGTGCACTTGGTGTCTTCTCTTGCACCAATCTCTTCACTTTCCAAGGCCCTTCTCTTGACCTTCACAAGGCTGCTCATACCTGCACCTACCCATGCAAAAACAGCATTAGATATAAAAACAAGATACCATAATGTCTCCATGAGTGTCCTCTTCATCAACACTCTCATCTTCTCAAGTGCTCTTCCTGGCACTTCATCTTTTCTTTCTTCTTCTCTCTTGTTCTCCTCAATGAGAACCTTCTTCACAACTTCTTCCTCTTGCTGCTCACTTGGCAACCTTCTTACCTTCTTCAAGCCTCTATGGGCTTCTCTCTTCATGGCAATCTTCTTTTGCCTTCTTCTCCTCTTCCTTAGGAGATCTAGTGGCCACTTCAACCTTTTCTTTATTGGCCATACCCATGCTTGCTTATCCATCTGCATCCAAGACTCATATTCATCTTTAATCTTAGCTAACTCTCTCTTCAAATTAGCAATTTCTTTATCAAGTACAAAACTGTCCATACCTTTGATGCTTGCTTTCTTCTTGGTGCCCTCCTGTACCTTGCTGCTCTGTAGTGCCTTCAACAACACTTCCATATTTGAGATCTTCACCCAAGTCTTTTCCACCTTGGTCTCTTGATCCCTTGTCTCACCCAAGCCTTTCTCCTTGACTGGTCTTTTGACAATCTTCTTAATCTCACCTAGGCCTTTTGCATCCTAGTCTTTTGATCCTTTTCTCTCAATCCTGCAGCAACTCTTATACAACACTTCATCAAATACAAATCATAAATCCAAGCTTACCTTGCTTTGAATCTTCTTCTTGATCATTCACTTTCTCCCTTAATTTTGAGCTCTCCAAGCTTCAAACTCCATCCTTTACCTCAGCTAAGTCTATTTCACCTTAATCTTTAGGCAAACTATCCAAGCTTCTTCTTGGATTTTCACTAAGCCTTACTTGGCTTCTTCTCTTCTTAATCCTCAATGGATTCGCTGTCTTGAACCTGCAACTCCTTCACTTGATTTCTTCTCAACACAATAACTCAAATCAAATAGCACAATTATGCATACCTTTTCTCCCCAAGGTCTCCTAATGCTTTGTCCTGCTGATCCTCTTACCAAATCCTGTAACAACTCATTAGAAATCATATCCAACAACAAGTTACCAATCCCCAAGAGCTTCAATCTCTGATACCAAATGATGAAAACTGATCTTACACAACTCTGTAACCATAAACTGTGAGCTAACTTCATATACAGGCCTGATTTAGTTCAAGCATTCCTTGTAGCCCTATTTTCCCTGTTTATTGGCCATAACTATTTATAGGTTGACTCAATAATGAAAGTAATACTATTTATGGATACCCATTAAGCCCTTGTATAACATACATAAAAATATCTTGAGGTTGCTTTGTACGGAATTATACTTTCTTCTTTAGGCTCTGTTCCCATTAGCCCTCTTTTAGTGCAAAACCCCTTGTCCAGAGTGATGTACAGACTTTCTAAGCAAACCAAGCATCATTATAGATACCCATTACCTTCTTACAGGTGAATCAATCATTTATTAGGGTACTTCTTTGGAGAAATCCACTTTTCCTCTATTGGCCTACGCTCTTCCCTTCCCATGCACCTAGGCTCCACTTGGCAATTGACTTTTTCCGTACTTATCCGTACTTTTGCACCTTGAAACCACTTCCAACAGTTTTATAACATCATAAAGGGTCAAATTACAAAGTTTCAAGATTTTTCAAGCTTTAAAACTCATTTTGAGGGTTTGAACCTAATTCAGAATTTTCCCATGACAGTCACAGGCTGAGAGCTTATTATTTTTGCTGGGAGTGTTCTAGACAGTTTCAAGGGTTCTAATCACTTTTATAGGGTCTGTTTTAACCCCATACACCTTCTCCAATAATCATCCAAGTCATAACAACCCTCTGTACCATCCTTTGCTTAACAATTTAGTGTCTTTTGACTGTATTTTTATAACAGTCAACAGGGTTCTTAGTTTTCTCCTCTATTTAAAAAATCAATAGGCTCTCAAGAGGATATACAAACATGTCAACCTATAAATTAATTCCCCATTCATATGATTTATCAAATATTGCCTTATCAACCCATCTACTATGCAAAACATGCAACTTTCTTAACTTGCCTGTATACTATCACCTACAGGCCTGAATTCCAACTGTTGAAGTTTTGAGATATCAAGGGGATTTCTAAGCCTGTTTCTTCTTCATTTAGGTTTATAATTACCTTATATACCTGTATCCATACCATTATGAACATCATGCAACCATTTTCACATGGGGTTTTCTTTGGGCAGTGGGCTGTAATTTAGATGCCTGAATACCTTGTTTAGGCATGTTTGGGCTTTTTATAGCATTCAAAGTTCTTAAGATCCTTTGTTCACATAAATACCAGTTTAAAATTATCCTCAACATGACAAATAACCAGTATTTCTTAATATGCTATGAAGAACCATCCTTCACACACACATTCCCATGCATATATATATAGGCCTGTTTACAAAATTCATAAATGAAACAAATACATTCTTTCTTTCTTTCATAGATCAATTGGAAGACTTACAAGTTAATACCAGAATCCATGGCTTTCAAAACCTTTCTTTCTTCTTCTCTCATTCTCTTGACTTCAATCAAATTTTCTCCTTCTCTTTTCTTCAACATCTCTTGAGTGAGGTCCTCCCTCACTATTTCTCTCCTCTTCTCTTCATTCTATCTCCTTTCTCTTGAATGAGAGGAATTTTCCTCTCTATCCTTCTTCACTTCTACACCCCTCTCATTCTCTCTTCTCTTCTCTTTTTTTTCTCCTTAATGAATTCTTCTTTGTTTTTCTTTCTTTTCAAGAATCTCTCTTCCAACTTCTACGCCTAAATTGGGCTTAAGGCAACAAAAGACTGTTTTTAAGTTTTAACAATTTACTAAGGTTGAAAATAGTTTCAACCATTTCCCCTTTATTTCCTCAACAATCTAACCATTACTTTTTACCTTTTTACTTTCACTTTTTGATAATTACATTTTACTTTCAAGGTGAAAATTTGAAATCTCACAATTTGGAGGGAAAACCAAAATTTGAATTTTTACACTAGAATTTGAAACTTTTGTAGATGCTCCTGCATCAACTTTCAAGGTTATTTTCACCTCATCTATATCTCTAGTTTAATCTTCTTCACATGGATGAACCTTCACTATCATCTCATTATGTATACTTTCTTTCACAACCTCTACATATAATGTTTCTTCCAAATAAACTTTTAACTCTTCTTAGTTGCACTCTTCATCTACCTACAAACTCCACATGGCTGCAATATTCTTTCACTTCCATTATTTTTATTCAAATAAACGTGTATCCTACCTTGGTTTTCCTCAACCATACTACCATCCAAAATAAAAGTGACAATCTCATTATCATCTCTAACCAAGGAAAAAATAGAATTTGTCCACTCATGGGACTTCTCAAACACTTGTCAATCATCACATATTTGGTCTCTATCTTCTGGTGGACAATGTACCACTTTTCCATCATCCTTCATAAGGACTTATTCACCTATGGGCTTCTCCCAGCTCTCAAACATATTATTATTCTACAAATTAGCATTAGGTTATACATATAAAATCTTCTTCTTATTACCTTCCAATACAACTTGTTCATTGGTGCACCTACATGATACTTCTCAAAGTAGTCTTTGTCTGCTCATATGAAAACTCCACATTTGTATTACCTCTCTTGGAAAATTTATCCTCACCAACACTCTCAAGCCTCTTCAAATGAAGATTCATCAACCATCTTGACCTTTGGGTGCACAAAACTCTCCAACATCTTGGAAACCATATGTTCCAACTCATAAACTTTCCACTTACCTTTCCCTCTTATCCTTACTTTGAGATAATTTTAATATACTACTAAAACTCTAGTAAATCAATTTATTTCAACCTTCACCTTCATAGGGTTAACAATCTTCTTAATTAAAAACTAAAATTCAAGCTCAACTACCCAGGTCATGAGTTATTCTAGATTCTTATTTCCACAAAATAAGAAACTATCATTGAGATATTTATTTTTTCTCTCCCCACAACATTAGTTGGTCTATTTTGTCCATTGGCCTCTTTTTCTCTACTTTCTTAGACTCTATCCAAATCATCTATGTGTGATTGTAGTGATAATAAACCCACCATAAAATCTTCCTCATCAATATCAAATTCATCTACACCTTCATCATCTTATGCAGTCTTTCCCATCATGTTTAGCCTTACTTGGAATAATTTTAGCATCTCTATCAACTTACCCATCTCACATGCCCTTTTCTTGTGTGCCATCTCTCACTACAAATTAATATGATCCTCTTTTATAACCTATAATGGAATCCAAATTGAGTCTCTCACAAACTCCCTCACACTCTTGTAGGAATTCACACACCTACAACCACCTATACAAACTTCTTAACAACTTGTAAATCACTAGTAGACTTATCTCTCATAGCCTACAACCATAATGATGAGTTTTCTCATAAACAACCACAAAGAAACTACCTTATTCTGATATCACTTTGTGAAATCATGAGAGTGGGAAACCATATTAAGGTTTTACAATATCTCCTACATTTCAAGGGTTCACAATACAAGTATTTTTTCAAACACTTTGACAACCAACATTGATCAAATTCATTGCTTTACTAACATCAGAATTCAAATGTGTACATTACCACCATTTGGCTTATAGAATAAAATAAATGAGTAAACTATTACAAGACACTTGTAGTCTATGATATTTTTCATTCAATTTGACAATAATACATTACTCAAATAAGCCAAGAAAGATTAACAATAATGCCCTGATCTCTAATTCCCAAGAGAGAGCCTTCCCCTTTCAAATTGGGAGTCATTTTGCTTATGAAGATGGGAATCCATAACCTCTAATCCCCCCTTAATATCTCTTTATCTTCTTCTATTTTTCCAATTCAACATAGGTGTCACCATGTTCAAAATGCCACAAGGAAAGGACAAAACACATGTTCGCCCATCTATGGATCTAAGGAACACAAAAAGGCAATAAAAATACAAAAACCATTTTTTAGCTATAAGAAGACCCAGTTCATGTTTTTAGAAGCTCTTTTACCATTTTTTAGGCCTTGTCAATTTCTATATAGTCATATTTAGTCTTACAATACAAAATCAATTTTATTGTATTCGAATAATGTAGGATAGGCCTAGTCGGTAATTCTATAGAAAATATGAAGTCATTTTTGGTATTCAAATACCAAATTATGCTTTTAGCATTCATTTTATTTTATTTATTATCTTTTCCAATTTTTTATTTCTAAAATACATGTGAGACACCTTTTGCCTTTACACATCCCTATTAGGTTTCCTTTAAGTGTTAAAACATTTAAACATAGTTAAAGACTAGTCGTGCTTGAGCATGTCGATGGGACTATGGATAGTTTATGTTTTATGTGGACTTTGCTTCTTGATCACCACTATTGAATCAAATACCAACCTTTTTACCCATTCAAACACTTGTAATTCTATATAACACTACATTTGTTGTATGATTCTCTATAGACTTAACTAGAATTCCCTTCCTAGATAGTGCCATCAAATTCCATCTAAATAACATTGAGGTTATAACTGAGACATGTCATGACTTAGTCAGGATTTAAAATCCAAGAAGAAAAAACACATGAAAATTTGTTTACTTTTAGTCTTAATTAAAATTGGTAATTTGATTAGAATTATGATAGAAAACAAGCCTAAGAAGGGCCCAATCAATGATTCAAATCTTGATTTACATTGTGAAATACTTTCAATTAATGCATCGACCAATTTGGTGTTATATAACCTGAATACAACTATGAAGGCAAAGAGGTAACATGAACACCAATGCAAAAATAATGTTAGAGTATAAGATAATGTCATCAACACAAATGTTGTCAATAATAAGTATAACCTAGCATAGAAACTAATACACTTCCTCTAACAAAGCACACCACAACCAAAATAGAAAGAGAATCACACTCTATTTTTGTAAATACAAGATTAATCAATACCTAGATTCTCTTGCATCACTTTATCTTTTGAAGCAAAACCAAGTCCTTAATTTATCCAAAAAAATCCAAAGACTAAGTAACTTAGAAATCTTATAAGATAATTATATTTTTAGTTTAGAGTTTTATACCTTTTGAGTCCTCCCCTAGATATATATAAAACTCTACCTTTCAACCACCCTATCTATATTGTTATTCTAGTCATCCAAAGGGTTGTAAAAAACTATATACAGTTGGGGTTTCCCCCCTATTTATAGATTAATGATATATAGTTGGGGGTGGCTTCCCTCTCCCCCCTCTCCTATATATAAACTAAACTAACTCTAAACTCAACTTTAAACTAACTCAATCCCATATATATATATATATATATATATATATATAAAGGGGTGGGGGTGGCCCTTTATATATAGTTGGGGGGCCCAAATCGATAGGGCTTGGGAAGAGGGGGTATTCACTACACTCACCCCATAGATAAATTCTAAAGGGGGGAAGCCCCTTTATATCTATTTATACCTATATATAGGTGGGGTAGCCCCTAAATCTAGACTGGCCCCTGACTATCATTATCTATATAGAGCGGAGAATGGTATTCACCCAATTATGTTTAGGGATGTAGTTGTGGTGCCTCTACAACTTCCTTGCTCTATATAGCCCTGACATTGAACCCACACCTATGTTAAACCTCCACCTATATCTATGGATAGGGATGGAACCAACCTCCACTCTATACTCTAGGCTAGACCAACCTCTGAAGTGAGCTTCTAGGTGGGTGACTGACTTATATCTATATCTGGGGATGAATAGATTTGTATACAACCCACTCAAGAAATATGGAGTGATGGAGCCTCTTTAATTGAATTTGATTATTTTAGGGAGATAAATCAAACCCTTGTCTCTAACTTAGGTTGTAATTTCACTCACACTATAATTACATTAACTATAATCCCAAGCATGTGATATATGTTGTTGAAACTCCTCAAGATGTTTCTTAAATCATCTAATTTTAACAAAATAATTATACATATATTTTAGGATTAGGTCAACTAGAAAATGAAAAATATTACAACACAATACAATAGATTTGAAATGAGCTTGTTATAAATAGAATCCTCTAGAGATCAACGGATAGACAGATAGGGTTGGGGGATATTAGAGCTACCTGAGCATCGAGGCATATCTATCTATAAGATGCCAATCCCCCATATGATTGTAGATCAATAGATATATGTATAGATTGATCTATATCTATCTACTCTCTATCTATTTATGGTTTTCCATGTAGTTATTGAGTTGATGGTAGACTAACTTAGAATGATGCGGATTTATGCAACACGGACATCTTGGGGGTGGAAATAATATAGATCCCATTAAAATCTATATGGTGCCCCCTATATGTGTGTGTGTGTGTGTGTGTGTGTGTGTGTGTGTGTGTGTGTGTGTGTGTGTGTGTGTGTGTGTGTGTGTGTGTGTGTGTGTGTATTTAGATATAGTTAGAGGGGGACCACTCTTCCCCATTATTTAACTTTAAACCACTCATGGGTAGGCAAAATTAGAGCCAGGATAGTGAGTATCATGGTTACACAAAAATTTCATTCATGCCCACTAAATGGTGACAGCCTATGATAGGTCAAGGAGGGCCTCTACCTATATATGTTCACTCCGCATCCACGGACATCTTGGGGGTGGAAATAATATAGATCCCATTAAAATCTATATGGTGCCCCCTATATGTGTGTGTGTGTGTGTGTGTGTGTGTGTGTGTGTGTGTGTGTGTGTGTGTGTGTGTGTGTGTGTGTGTGTGTGTGTGTGTGTGTGTGTGTGTGTGTGTGTGTGTGTGTGTGTGTGTGTGTGTGTGTGTGTGTGTGTGTGTGTGTGTGTGTATTTAGATATAGTTAGAGGGGGACCACTCTTCCCCATTATTTAACTTTAAACCACTCATGGGAAGGCAAAATTAGAGCCAGGATAGTGAGTATCATGGTTACACAAAATTTTCATTCATGCCCACTAAATGGTGACAGCCTATGATAGGTCAAGGAGGGCCTCTACCTATATATGTTCACTCTGAAATCTAGGTGCTCCTCATCTCATTCATTCCTTCCTCCACCTTGTTTCATTCCCATAGGGGGTAAATAGATGGATTTTTTTTTGTAACCCCTAACGATATTAGTTTAAGTGAAGTGAAGTTGATTGAATGGGATAAATTAGATATTTGGAGTTGCCAAAAAATGATAGACAGTTTCCAAAAAAACTCTATACATTTGGGTCATATATAATAGAGATCTTAGATCTGATAGTCACATCAAAAATCTAAGGGCTGCTAGATCTAGATCCATATGGGCTGTAGTTGTCCCGACCCCCCACTATTGGGATAGGGGATAGGGAGGCCAATCCATATATAGATAGGGGTATATATATATGGATCCGACCCCCTCTCTATATAGATGGAGTTAGATAGATTTTATATAGAGCGGGGGAGGGGCCCTCTATATAAACTAAACTAAACCAAACTAAACTATAGGATTTCACATAATAATATTTATGATAATGTAGGTCTTAATCCCATTCTCTCATTCCATCTCTATTTCACCCCAAGTAATTAGTTTTACAAATTACCATTTTACCCTTACCCCACATAATTAATTTCAAATTATTATTTTACCCATGTAATTAATTTTAACTAATTACCAACAACTAAATCTAGTCACATCCACTAAAGCATAATAAAAGTAAATGGTTTAAATTCCCTAACAAACTCCCTCATAGTTCAAAATTTATTTAATATACTAAATCCTAGTTTAACCAATGATTGAAATGATTACAATAGATTTTGGTAATAATGGGCTAGAATCAGGTTCAATCCCTACAATTGACATTGATTCGATAGAATCAACATCGATTTAATCATAGACTTGCCTTAAGTAAAGGACCATGATTTTATTCTTAAAATGACAAAGGAATTTCTCTAAGATGAATACAAAAAAATTGTTTTCCAATTATAAATACATACTAACCCTTCAATACTTGTCCAAAGATTAGAAATCATCTAATCAACCTCATAATTTTCATTGATTTGGGGCACTAGTAAGGTAAGTACATTTTTTTTAGAAATTTTATCTTCCTCTATTTTATTTTATGTTATAATTTATCATCCTTATCATCCCTAGACTATCCTAAAATATCCTAGATTTCACCAAGCCAATCCTTAGTATATTATTTTCAAATTATTTTCTATATTATTAGAATCAACATCAATTTATAGAATTGACATTGATCCTGGAGGATTGGCACTGATCCCTATTTAAATATACCCTATTTTTGAATATAAACCTATTTTTATCGGTACCTCTAAATTAATTTTAATTATCTATTACCTAAAACATGGGTTTCACCTGTAGATGACATTACATGGAGTTTCAGATAAAGTTATCACCATTCATGATTTACTAATTATCCCCTAGCCTTTTTTTGTCAACCAGAGTGATATTGATTTTGAGTTAGGGCTCTATTCAATTATATTTTCCCCTAATTTAGAGGCTATCTATAATCAATTATAATCATACAAGAAGATGAAGATTATACTAAATCCTATTGACATGATCATTTAACTGATCTTAATGAAATGAATGTAGATTAATTCTAACATACTTCAATTTCACATCTATGGCCCTCCCCCCTCCCCCCTCCCTCACCCTATAGATATTATCCTGAGTGTATCCCCCTCCCTATAGATCTTATCTTGAGAATATCCCCCCTCCCCTACCCCCTCCTTATAGATATTATCTTGAGCATATCCCCCATCTCTCTATACAGTCAGGTCTATCGAGACTTGAGTGTAATGAATACTTATCTTGAGTTTAACCACCTCTCTCTATAAGTTCAAGTCTATTGAGACTTGAGCATAATGAATACTTATCTTGAGCATAGCCCCCTCTCTGTATAGGGTTAGGTCTATTGAGGCTTGAGTCCCCCTCTTTCTATAGGGTTGAGTGTATTGGATCACCCACATTGGTTAGCCTAGGTTGGGTCACCATGATTAGATAGGGGGTTTATCTATCTGAAAGTTGGCCAAAAAACTCTATATATAGATGGGCTCCCCATATATATAGAGAGGGGGGAGGGGATCAAGTTTCCTTATATGCCCCTCCCCTCATTCTATATAAACTCTATATAACCCTAATCTCGATCTATATAGTGAGGGAGAGGGGGGCCAAAAGAACTAGATATTTGGGCCCCTCCCCCCAAGCCATATTAGATAGGGACAGGGATAGATAGAGTTATAGTTATAGTTATAGTTATAATTTATAAAGAGGGGCCCCCTCCCCCTATATATATCTAATCTAACCCCTCATATATAGAGATGGGGGCTATAAAAACTCCATATATATATAGAGGTGGTCCCAAATAGAGTTTCTTTATCCATAATAGTCTAGTCTACAACCCCACAATATAGAGTTTTTTTGGCACTCTATAGATGTTGATGTTGTCAAATGAGATAGTTCAGGGTCCTCGGGCCTCTACTCTGAATGGGGCCCTATATATATATGAGGTTGGACCCCCTATCTAGGGTTGAGGTTGGGCCCCTTATCTAGGGTTTAGGGTTGTCTTATCTATTTTGGGCCCCTAAGTTGATTTTTAAAATGGTGATTAATATGGTGGATCTCAAAGAACAAGCAATCAATTTATTTTCTAGATTGGGATTTCAAGCATAGCATTTAAACAATGTCTGCAATAACTAAGATTCATACCTATTTAAATAACTTTCAATATGATTGTAATAGATAAGAACCCTTTGGTAATGACCATTTCCATTTTGGGAATCAAGAACAACATGTTGAGGTTAATGATAATTATAATAGACCTTATCAAGATGAAATGAACATGATATTAATCTACGTAAGGATCCACCATCCCAAGTTACATATTACCTCATAGAAAATAAATTAAGTCTTGTTACACCTCTTAGGGTTAGGATCCAAGTTTCCACCAAATTTTTATCCTAGAAACTAGTCTTTCTTAATCTCTAATAAAGATGAAACACCTCATACACATGATCAAGGAAGACCTACTACCTCTTTAGTAAGTAACAATTCCATCATAGGATCATCCAATGAAAATTTTGAAAATATTTCTCATACTCATGTGGATAAGGAAAAATCATTTCTAAATAACACATCCCAACTAAACCATGTTTTTTTCATTTGAAAACCATGTAAAAATGTTAACTAAATAATTAGCTAATGTTACATCCAATTTATTGAAAAATCCTTCAAACCCAATAACAACCAAATCAAACAATCCAAGTCAAAATCAAATTACAAATCAAAATCTAAGTCAAAAGCAAAATCCAAATCAACAAACCAATCAAAATCAAAATCACAATCCCAATCAAAATTAAAATTAAATTCAAACTACAAATCCATATTTTAATCAAAATCATAATCATAGCCCATCATTATCTTTGCCACTCAACTATATACATTTTTCCAAGAATGGAAAAACATGAAGGATAAAATATAAAGGATTACAAGATGTACGTAATTCCAAAAGTAATAAAATTAAGTTTGAAGAACTATGTCCTTATCCATTTGACATAAATATGATGGAAATACCATCTCCTATTCATTTTGAACCTTCACAATTTGACAAGTACAAAGGAAAAGGAGATTGTAGGGAACACATCAAATAATTTTACATGACATGTCAAAAGGTTTCTTATAGTGATAAATATCTACTTAGACTCTTTCAATGTAGCCTAGGGGGTCAAGCCTTAAAGTGATTCTTATGTATACTTATGGGGTCTATCACTGCTTTTGCAAATATTTTTGAGATATTTGTAAAATAATTTTATTATAATGTTGAACACGAATTGACTATGCTAGACTCATTCAATTCCAAACAACTCAATTGGGGAGAGTTTTTCCTCTTTCATACAAATATGGTGTGTGATAACAAGTCCATTTTTGTGTTCACTTCCTGAAAAAAAAACTTACTACAATATTAATATAAAGTGTCAATCCTAAAATGACCTTTCAACTTCAACTCCATTGTGTAACATCATTTCATGAAATAAATTCAATGTAGTTAAAATCAAAAGAGAAATTATTGGTAAAGGTATAGTCAAGATTTACACTAAGGACAATCAAAACTAAGCTCAAAATGAAAAACTCAAGTTCTTTGCTAAAAATAATGTGGTAAGAGATGGGATAGCTAATGTCCAAGTTAGACATATACAGCTCATTAATAATATTATCATACCTAATGCCTAACATAGATAATAATTTAGGAAAATAAATTATACTCGCTTGTGATGCCACTTGAATTAGTCTTTCAAAAGTTGGTAGCAGCGATTATGATCACATTTCCAAACACAAAACCCTTTGATGAACACACTCCAAAACCTAAATGGCATAAAGAAGATGTATCTTGTGCATATCAAAAAATTGAAGGGAACTCCATAAATATATACATGAGACTTAAAAATTATGTCCAAGATTTGATAGATCTTGGTGACATAGAATTAGAGAATCATGCATCCATATAAAATAATAAAAAATTAGGGATATATCAAGATCATTTCTTAAAACATGAGAAAAATCATAATAAACAAACCCAAGAATAAAAGATAAGCCAATATTTTCAATGAAACCAATCATCCATTTGATTCCATTATTAATCATATTCATTGTATGGATAATCATGTTTCTATCATAAATATCACCACCCAAGATTGCACTGTCATTACAAGGCATGTAAAAATTACCATTCCTAGTGTTCCTTTTCCTAATTTTGAAGGTAAGTACAATATTATCAAACAAATTGAGAAAAAACCAACCCAAATTTCTATTATGGACCTTCCCAATAAATCAATTACCTACAAGAACATTTTGTATAAAACTTTACAATAGTCAAAATTCCTAGAAGACATTGATCTATCTAACTTCCAAGCATTTGTAGGAAAATTTTCCTCTAATAATCAAGTGACTTTTGACCACACATATATTTCCCCCATGGGTACATCACATAATTTTTCATTATTTTTTAAAGACACTATCTCCAAACACAAAGTAAAAAGGGTGTTAATAAACAATGGGTCTGGATTGAATTTATGTACATTAATTTTTATCAAACATTTAGGACATTATATAACATCACTAAAACCCAACACCATTACTATAAAGTCTTGTGATAATGTGGAGCAACAGTTAGTAGGAATCATTTATCTTCCTCTTATGGTGGGTCATATCATTCAAGATACCTTAATCCATGTCTTAAATATTAATTTACTATACAACTTACACTTTGGTCATCCATGGATCCATGCCATGAATGTCATTCCATCCACCCCCCACCAGTGTTTTAAATTATCCCATTCTAGTATGGAAGTTACTATTCTTGGTGATCCTCCATATTTTCAATATTAGAAGCTATTAAAAGGTCGATACAAAAATACTAATTATTTTCCATTCACTGAAGAGACTTATGGACCTAATGAAGAGTCACCAACATTATTAATCTACATCCATCCTAATAATAGAATCCCTACATTATCAAACCAAACATATGCATTTGAAATTCAACCATCCACATTCAAGGTTATATCTCCACCATCTATATGAAATCCATGATGTCCATTATGTAGGAAAAATCCATATGTCTCCCAATAACCATGGTAGGCTCCATCATAATAAGCAAACACAAGTAGTTCAGTAGTTTTTTAAGACATATTTTATTAAAGGTAAATTCATTTCCAAAGAACATATCAAAGAATCTCATCCTAATTGTCTCTATAGTTATGAATTATAAATTTAAAGTCCATAGTCTCCATGAAAAATGACTTGTAGAACTTATAATTTATACAATAAACAAATATTATTGAGGTATTATTTATAAACCACCTAATGTGAGCCTATATGATTACACTAGTGACTCTTATGAAAAATATTAGGAGTCTTCTTCTGATATTGAAACAATTTCCCTTTATAGACACTATGAATATCTTGCAACTACAAACAATTTACATGAAACCTCCATTTTGAATTTTGAGCTTAAACATCCACAACTTATAACCTAGGACCAACAAAATCCACCTTCACTTGACCACTTTCAAAATGATGAAGTAATATATGAATTCATGAGAATTAGAGATCATATTGTAGTAGGGGATCATAAGAAAGGTTTTTCAATCCACTTAGATAATTCAACATAATTTAGGGAGAACATAAACTCTAAGCATCCACATAATAATAAAACTAGTGCAGTTAAGTCTTTTATATAAATATTCAATGATGAAACTCAAAATTAGAAAGACATTGATGAGGAATTCAAGCTTCCTCTTCTTCCTAATTTTTTTCAAGAAAATTCAACAAAATTGACTAAAAATAATATTGATGTAAATATTGGAACAAATTAAGAACCTAAATTGGTGAAGTTTATTACTTCTCTTGATACTGAAGAAGAAACAACTCTAACTCTCCTTCTTAAATAATTTTTAGATGTGTTTGCTTGGTCATATGCATATATATCTAGGTTAGACTCATCACTTGTAGTCCACTACATTTTTGGTTACAAGGGTTTTAAACCTATCAAACATAAATTTATTAAATGCATCTTAAAGTGGCACTTCTTGTAAATGAGGAGTTGCAAAAATAGTTGGAAGTCAAATTCATTAGACCCATTGATTATTTAGTGTGGATATCTAAAATCCATTAGGGATAAGAGTGTATAGATTTTTTAGACATTAATAAAGCTTGTTTGAATGATGACTTCCACATTCCTAATATTTACATGATTATAAAATATATAGTAGGTCACAATATGTTATTATTAATGGATGGTTTTTTAGGATATAAATAGATCAAAATTGCACTTGAAGACCAACATAGAACAACATTCATCACACCTTGGAGCACATTTTATTAACAAGACATGCCATTTTTTCTCAAGAATTCCAAATCCGCATATCACATTATATGAAAATAATTTTTCATAACAAGATCTATGCTATTTTCAAATATTATGTAGATGACATCTTGGTAAAATCTAGAACAAGAACATAACATCCCATGATGCTATGCTAAATTTTTGAAAGATGAAGGGAATACAAGGTTCAATTAAATCTAAATAAATGTGTGTTTGGGGTTACTTTATTAAAACTTTTGGATTTAATTATATCATGGATAGGCATAGAATTGGATCCTACAAAATTTATAGTTATGAAAAATATGCCTCTGCTTGTCAATCTCAAATAACTTCATAATTTGTAAGGTAAAATTTAAGCTATCCATAGATTCATATCTTAACTTACAAAGATATGTCACCCATTCACATATATAATTAAAAATAATTCTAATTTCAGTTATAATTCATAATGTAAACAAATGTTTGAAAATATCAAACAATATCTATCAAATTCACTAGTTTTAATGCCACCTACCTTGGGCAAACCCTTATTGTTATATATTTTAGCTATACAACATGCATTGGGGACATTATTGGCATATCATGATGATCATGAGATAGAAAGAGTATTGTAATATTCGAATATAACCTTGGTATCTTATGAATTAAACTACACTCCAATTGAAAAGATGTATTTGGCAGTTTTTTTTGCTTCCTAAAAACTTCATCATTGCATGCTTAATTATTAAACCAAAATCACTAAAAAAATAATCCACTTAAGTAACTCCTTTCAATATCAGCACTAACAAGGAGAATGGTTAATTGGTTCATGTTATTAAGTGAGTTTAATATTAAGTATGTTAATTAAAAGGCCATCAAAGGGGAAAACATTTCTAACACATTAGCATAAGCACCAACAATATATGTATATCCTTTAACCACAAACTTTCTTGATGAGGCTATTTTTTCCTTGTATGAATTGATAGAATGGAAACAATATTTTGATGTATCTTTCACTAATCATGGATTCATAGCATGTATTTTTATCATCACTCCACAAGGTGATATTATTCCAAAATCATTTTGAATAAGTTTTCATTACATAAACAACATATTAGGATATGAGTACCTAGTTTCTAGTCTAAAATATATATTCAATGGAACATCCAATATCTCTTGGTTTACAAGGATTCAAATCTTATTATCAACCAACTCAATTACAAATACTAATCAAAGGATGATATGTTCATTCTTTATAAATCAATTATGGACATTTTAAAACTATACTTCATGCACATACAATTTGAGTAAGTTATTAATGTAACTAATAGTTTAGTTGATGCAATGGATACTATTGGTTCCATTCTTGATACAAATCTAGATACCAATCACAATCAATTATTTTCTGAATAGTTAATGATTCTAGCTTATGACATTCATGAATATGAAATGGTTTCTAAGAGTTTTTGTCCTAATTCCCATTGGTACCAAGATATTTACACCTACCTTTGTGATAATGTTATACCTCCAAATGTATCCCATAATCACAATAAATAATTCTTACAAAAAAATTATAAATTCATAATCCTTGTCAATACCCTATACCATATGAGCTATGATGGAATTTTGTTATAATGTCTAAATTATAAAGATGTTCCCTTCATTATAAAATAAGTTCATGACAATATATGTGGTGTGCACAAAAGTGGAATAGTCTTTTTTAAAAATATTATTAGAATAAAATATTATTGACCAACAGTGGATACTGATTCTTGTAAATACATCAAAAATTGCATCCCATGTCAAAAACATGTTGATCTTATCCATGATCCATCCCAAGCACTAAATTCCATTTCCACAGCATGGACCTTTTACACATATGGGTTAGACCTCATTGGTAAAATTAATCTCGATTCTTCTAACGACCATAAGCACATAACTACTGCTACCAAACACTTCACCAAATGGGTAATGCCATTCCCCTTACCTACATAATAGGAAAATAAATATCTAAGTTTATTTTAAGGTATAAAATTTGTCATTAAATTATTTCATCCACTATTGTTTATGATAATGGTAAGTCTTTCAAGAAAAAATATGTAAAAACAATTTTCCAAACCTATCACATCAAGCATAAATGGTCTACATCATATTATCCTCAAGGAAATGTCTAAGAAGAGCCATCCACAAAAAATATCCTCAAAATCCTCAAACTGGTTGTCAATGATGCTAGTCATGATTGACATTTGTAGTTATCCCTACTTTATGGGATTACCATACAAGCATTTGAGCACCCATTAGAGAAACTCCATATTCCCTTATTTATGGTATTGAATATATCTTACCAATTGAAATTAAGCTTCCTTCATTATGCATTTCATTACAAGACTTGGTCAATGATGAAGAATACTAAATATCTTGACTACATGAGCTTGATCTCTTAGATGAGAAACAACCTCATGCCCTCAATCACCTGCGAGCCTATCAAAACCATCTTCACCATAACTATAACAAAAAACTTCAATAAAAAGAGTTTGAAGTTGAAGATATTGTTCTTAAGTAAAATCAATGGAACACAAATAGATATCATGAATTGAAGGTAAAAATTGTACCTAATTAGTTAGGTCCATATGTTGTCATTGTCAAGAACAAATCTGGTACTTATAAACTAGTTAATGAAGATGGTGAAGAGTTTGATGAGCTAATGAACATCATGCATTTGAAGTGATTTCATGATTAAATATCTATAGGGATACTATCCATATGTGTGTTTGTGTATTTTTTTGTGTTAGTGTATATAAAATATAATTAATTCATCCAAAATTAAAAACCAAATTTTATAGCACTTTAGGCAAGTACCATGGTGAAAACTAGTTTATGGTGCCATATGTAAATCATTATCTATACACACCCTAGTTACTTAAGGGATATCTAAATCCATACCATTCATAATATATCCCATTTGTCATGTCTCCTATTGTAAATATCCCCTTTTCATTTCATCCTAGTCACCTATGGCATTTTTAGTCTAACGTTTGATCTTGGTGGTCACATGTATAACATTTTGATTCATGTTTTGTAAATATCTTGTATATATGTCATTGAATTCCTATCACAAACCTTGGAAAAAAAATCTTCCATCCATAATAAAATCTCCCTTCCCATATGTTACATTATCTAGAACTAATTTTCCTTATGTACATAATTTAATCATCCTTAAAATTCCATAAAAATATAAATAAATAAAAAAGGCAATTAAATAACCATTTGTGCTTAGGATCAGTGGCCTTGTCCTATCTTATGCAGATTATCATTCCCAAGGTTATCATTATCAAAAATATCATACACCAAAGGGTTTCTAATCTAAATAGACAAAAAATACTATTATTTTCCCTATGTGTATAGTTACTTTACTTACTTCATTGTATATTTATTTACTCACTTTTACTTGATCTGAGTGTTCAATATTTTATCACTTATCTTGTCATTTTATTTGAACAATTATTCATTTGATTTTTATTATTTTCATTATTTGATTTGAGTCACATTCACTACACACATTATAAATTATGTTATTATGATATTCTATATCATGATACATTTTGTCTTACACTTGTGAATATATCAATCTCTATACATATTAATAATTAGTCATCATGCTTTTTCCATACCATTGGCCCATATTGTTATACGCAAAATAAAAATAAATTTTCTCAATTCAAGATCATAATCATGTTGTAACCCATGTTGGATATCTTGTTAGAAGTCCATGGAAAAAAATATAGAAATTAACTATCAACCTATTTCATTATCTTAAAATCATTTTCACATCTATCTCAACATAATAATGATAAAAGACTAACACATGTCACATATCATCTGAACAAGAGATAATTTCATAACATGTACATCCATCTACACATTTACATTAACCATAATAAAACATAAATCATGAGTATTACAATACATAATCACATATCAAATAAATTATATATATAAAGTGTATATCGATACATCAAATACTTATATAATCTCATGTGCATCTACACAATGTGTTTGTATCATATCAATCTCACATGTCACTCTATCCCTCTATAGGGGTAATCTCAAATGCTTTAGTGTACTCCATGGTGGATCCATGACATGTTGTGATGATTGGCCTAAATAATGCTATGATATTGTTGTCCATGTTATCCTAGTCCTCAATCATGATCTCCTCACACTTGAGCACTTTATGAATTGTGGTTCTTACTGATCTATTAGAACCACTTACTTGTAAAGACTAATGTGGTATGATGCATGTTATATCACACTCATAATATATTATAGGGACTTCAACTGGCCTGATGCATTCAATATCTCCTTTGTTCTCTATAACTCAGTCCATAATGCATCCCACTCTCTATGGTGTCTTTGTGTAATTAATGTCTCATCCTTCATTTATGTAACCACATTATGGGTCACTAAACCCTCCATTATAATCCCAAACTCTATGGTTAATTGATCCACCTTAGCTTAAATTATAGTTATATTGATAGTTCTTGAAGCTCCATATACTCTTTTTGTAAGCCTAAAATCTCTACATCCATAACTTTAATCTCTCATCAAAGCCGTGCAATCAAAGCCTCATCCTATGTTGATTGAATCTACCTTGAAGGCACTACCTCATCATCTCCACTTATATGAATCTCTAGTGCTAGTTGTATCACCATATCCTCCCTATCTCCCTCCTCCTCTCTAGTAATCATAATAATAGGTGTACTTCCTCCTAATCTATCTCCCTTAACCTCCTTAACCTATACATCATCAATATGTACGTCCTCACCCATATCTCCATCACCACCACTGACATGTCCTCCATCTCTTAGGGTAGATACCTGAATAGGTACCCTCTACTATTAAGTCCTATATGGTCATAACCTAAAGGCCCTCTATATGCTCTCCATCTATGTCATCAACCTCTTATGAGGAATTGTCAATATCAATGTCTATATCTACTACTCCCATGCATTGTAAGTCTCAGTCATCTATGCATCTCCTGTATCCATCCTTGATTGATAGTGTATATTTTGAAACCATGACCAACTATGCTCTTCCACTCTCATATCTATACCTAGTACCCACTATGGTATATCTCATAATTCCCATGCAAAAACATGTGGCCCTACTGGTACATCCTAACATATACAAAACTATCTCTGAACACTATCTGGATTATAGCACTATATAGTATACTCATGTCTACGAAAAATATATCATGTCAACATATATTCAATTAATCACACATCCTTTACCAAATTCTTATTATCCTCGATGTAATATCCATAGGCCCCAATGCATTAAGTGTCATCCTATAAAATGTCACATCTCCCAAGTTAGCCCTATGTGCACCTATAAAAAAGTGCCATCTATAAGAAAATGGATCTTCATATCCTCTTTATCTCATTTTTCCAAGTGGCCTCTCAACTACATTATGATCCCATTCCCACACCCGTATTAGTGTGGATGAGCCGACATTAGCTCCTCCCTTGTACACAATGACATGGAAGTCTATTTATACGTGAGATAACATACATGGTCCTTAGGAAAACTCAATCACACTCTCAAACATGTTAGCAATAACATCTAATAATTGAGTAGGAAATAATCTCCCACTCTTATTTGGTAATAACATGCCACCAATAAGAGCCATCAACACTAGTGTTATCCCATATTTCTTTGTTAATGCCATACATACATCTAAATTTATCCCATAATCTATCATCGGGGTAATATCCTCCCAAAAAACCATTGATAATGATATTTTTTACATTGTTTCTCTCTAATGCACCTTCACACCCCATATTAGGATATGAGGTATCCTCCACATATCCTCTAGTGTGAGGGTCATCTCCCTTGTCAACAACTAGATTATACTTATCTCTAACTACCAGTGCTCTACCAATACCATCAATAATTCCCTATTAACATGGATCTCAAAAATATATCCCATATAGGACAACCCCACCACCTCTAACACACCACGTCATAGTTAGTGAATCTCTCAATTAGTCATAACACACTAGATCACCTCTCTTGTATAATAAGTGTTGGCCATCTCTCATACACATAAAAATGACACAATGTTTGTATTTTCATGTCATAAATACATATATCTAAATCATAATTTATATTCCCATCCATCTCAGATAACATTTATATCTAACATGCTATAAAAATAAACCTTTGAAAATTTTGATAAAGCTTTTGACAATTTTTCTAAACCTTTGATGATTTCACTGGTTACTTAAAAAATTCACTATTCTAATTAATTCATTGTGTGGTACAATGAAATCACTTCAAGTTTTAATGAATTCACCAATACTTTTGACAAAACTACTAATCTAATAAAATCTCTAAACTTTCTCATGAAACTAATTTTTTCTTTGACAAACCTACCAATTTTGAATTCAAAACTACCATTTAGAACATGATGATTTTGTTTTCCTTTATTTTCCCTAACATTTATGACATATAAATGAAAAAACATGAATTAAATATTACCACTTACTAGATCCTCACTATCGTCTAGCCTCTAGTACACTCAAAATTACTTGATACAATGGCCTTTTGCTAGAATACACTCTATTTTCCTCTCCAACCTCTTGTAATCCAGAGAAAAAATCAATCTTAGCTAGAAAATCAACTAAATGAATTTCAACTCATGGAAATAAAATTTACCTCTACATTCACCCACCCCACTCAAAATTTTCACTATTCATTCTATTATAATTATTTTTCCACATTATCACTTCTTTTTTGCTTCATATAATACCACCACTTCATTGGATTACTCACTATCTTGATTTTTTATTACAAATCAAATTCATAAATTTTATCACCAAATCCTTGGATAATATATTTTTCCTTTTACAACCCATAACTTATAAATGGGATATATTTTTCTCACATCTACTTCCATGTAACAATCTTCATGGGGAAAAATCCAAGCATGCAACTTATCTTGAAAAATATTATTTCTCTAATTGACTCCCTAGCAATTATCCACTCGAGGAGAATTATTTTACATATGCATATGAGTCCTATAAGATTTTTATTGAGATCAATTATTATGTTTCTTATGGTATCACATACACCATTTATTCTATCTATTTATTTAATCCTCTTTCATTTATTCATTTCCAATGCTTGTCAGCATCCATTTTACTTGCATGGCCACTCAAGGAGGCATTATTCATAGTCAGTTAGAGCTACCTAGGGCATATTTTCTACATCATTTTTCATGCTAATTTTTATTTATTATTTAAAAATTCATTTATTTTTATAGTTTCCACACCCTTTTAAAGAGGGGAAAATGTAGACACCTAAATTCTACCATAAAATTTCATCCTAATATAATTTACATCTCTTTTTAAAATAAGTAATTAATTATTAATGTGAAAAATATGTAATTTTTAAGTTACTAAACATCTTCCATACTATATCAATCAAGTTTTGAGTCATCTAACCATCTCCTTAACTTCCTAAACCAATGTTGAGTCATAATCAAACCTTTCAGCCAACTTGGTGAGTCATATAACTACCTTGACTCATTCATGTAAATTTTAAACTACCAACTAACTCTCCCCTTTCTCTCAAACACATGAGGAATCATTCTCTTCCACATGGATAAAAACTCAAATATGACCATTCAAAATTAATTTAAATCCAATAAGTCTAGATTTATTCCAACCATCCATCTTCTCACCTAAAATCCTATAAATTGAATCATCATAATCTATTATAGACATCCATCATCAATCTATCTAAGTGATATTGAAATCATGTCATGCATTCATAATAAAATCAATAAATTACATCCATATGCATATGAAATTTACTTTGCCTTAGAGAATGAATTGAGCATACACATATCACATTGTAAGAGAAAATCTAAATTCATCAATGGAGAAGGTGATTTAATTTATTAGTAGTATGGTAAATTGTAAATTTTTTCCTTCATTTATTTTTTTGAATAGATATAACTAAGGTTTTAGTTTAGTCTTAGAATATGAATTTATTTTTTCATTTGATTTCCTACCTTTTATAGGTTCTAAAATTATAATTATCACATATATCTCTTACAAATACATTATAAAAAACTAAAACATGGTTATAATTATATGCATAGGGAAAATATGAGGCATAGGTAGGAAAAAAAAGATTCAAAGACTTGATTATGGATAACCAAAATAAAAGTATTATTTTCATCCATGAAAGAATGCATGACACACATATTTTTCTCATGAATACAAGAAGTATGCTGCAAGTAGATATTTGGAATACAAAAAATATGAGACATACCTCAAAAATACTTGATTTTTAGTTTCTCTTGTGGCTCTTATATTATGAATAGTTAAAACAAATATTCTTTATACACCTCCAAAAATGTGTTTAGTATCAAAATTTCATGACACTAAAAATTAACAAAAAACTCTTCTTGTTGATTGTTTCTTTGATTTTCCTCAAAAATTTCTATGTGATTGTGCTCAATATCACCAAACATATTCTCTTCACCAATATGTAGCTTGATATGTTTATGATTCATCTCTTGTAATTGGGATAAATTGTTAGGCTATCCTTGGAAGTATTGAGAGAATAAGGATGACTTTTCTAGCACATCATTCTTAAATAAAATAATAAGCACTTGTTTCTCTTGAGTTTGATTAGGTTTGTGTCAAACTTGTAATATAAATGAGTCTTAAATAACCTTAAAAAAATTTGTATCCACCTTGTTATCATCTTCCAACTCTACAATGAGTAGATTAGGATGTTTAATTTCATGCTTCTTGAAATTAACAGGTTCACTAAGGTTTTTTTTCATTTGATTTAGGTCATCCAAACCTTTTTTGAAGTAAAATTTGGGTTGTCAAATATTTTTATAAGTTTATTTTTTTTATTAATGTTTATTTGGTGGCATTTTTGTGCTTCCAAATGTTCAATTTTTATTTACATTTTCTCTAACTTATGCATATTTTAAGTGGGCACATTTCTATTTGATGGATTTACACAAATCCACATGAATCATTTAAAAATTTCACTCTATTGGGATCATTAAACAAATTTTATTTAAAGGAAAAATTAAAGAGGAAAATGTTTATCTCCTCAACATCACTTTAAAGCATCCAATGAGCCCTTAGTTTGGGCTAGATATATATATTTTTTCTTATTTATTTCTTCTCTTTGTGACCAAATATTTACAAGGTTGGAATTTTATGAATTAATTTGTAATTTACTGATGTTACTAAATTTTTTAACCATAAATTAGACTTTGAAGCAATAGTAAAACTCAAAATATCAAACAATGGAACACATTTCATTTTTTCCAAGTTTCATTTCAATAAATTTTCCATTCTTCATTTGTAATGGGAATATTCACTTCACTTTTTAGAAATTGGATGCATTGTTTGATCACTAGTGGAGTTCTAAAAATCTATTGGATTTTTTTTAATGTTTCATGTGTTTTTATTATTTTATCACTTCACCCAATGGCCATTGACATAATTTTTCAATAATTGGATAAATCACTATTGGGAGAATGATTTTCCTTTGCATTTGAGACGAGCATCTCCCTCATAGAATATATATTTTTTGGGATTTTTTATTTTTTATTTTTTATTTTAATTATAAATCATAAAAAGGAAAAAAATGGGTAATGGTGAAAGCTAAAAATGGAAAAAGAATGATGGAAGATGGAGGTGAATGTGAGAAACTCACGATAGAATAAACTTAGAGGATCATAGGAGTAACTTAGATTTAAATGAAGTGGTTTGAAATTATTTATCTCACATAAAAAATAGAATTAGGAGAAAAAAATTTACTAGTAAACAATGCTTTCATAGAAGCACAAAGTCTCCTAAAAACTAAGATTGGGTACACTTGGTATAAATCCTATACATGGTTTTTTACATAAATTCTAAAAACACATTTAGTGCACATAACCAAGAAAAGTGAATAATTTTAAAGGATTCTATATTTATGAGAAATGATACAAAATATATAAATAAAAAACACTAAAAATCACAAATCCAAAAAATCATCTCAACTACTTGCTAGTATTTCATTGTTCAAATCTGGAAAAGTACATATCACACAAATTTTCAGCCAATCCTTCCCCCCAAGAGCTTGAAAGAAATAAGAACCCATTTCATGAACTAGGTTTTCTCTTTTTTTTTTTTAAAAAAAATCCATCCACAAAGGAAGTTGTAAATCAAACCTTTTCACTAAGTCAACCTTGAGCTTAATTTCCTTTAACTAGAGTTTTCCCACATTTGATTTTATTATTTTGGTAATTTTGAAACATTGAATGCAATGATGATTTTGTATACTAAAATACATAATTAATTATAAAAATAATTCATTTAAATTTATCATTTTTTAAAATTTAAAAAATTAAATGAAATGAAGATTTTGTATATAAAAATACATAATTAATTCCAAAAATAATTAATTTACTTAGTGACTCCAAACACAGATTTTCCTTGATGCTCCTCAACATTCTTTTTGGCACTTCTCCTTTGCACTATTTTTTATGTTCTTTTATGAATTTTATTAAAATAAATAATAATTTAATTAAGTTATTTAATTTCCACTTGGGCCTAAAAACATCATCTTTAAAATTCATTATGTACTAGTTTACATATAACATTGCCTTGTCCATTGACTAGTGGAGTTATATAGAACATTATGGAAAGTTTTACAGTTAAAATAAATGAGAACTAACCTAAATCAATAGTGAAATTTGGTCATCTAAATTTCACTACAACAATCCAAAATATCATAAGGTATGGGTGTTTGAATCTAAATCCTAAAAGGAAGGGGAAGAACATAGGTTTAAGGAAGAGTGTTTTATTTTACCCCACCTTGAGAACCAAGAGGAGAGATTATGATATTTATTTCCATACCTATCTAAGTTGATACAACATATTCTACATAAAAAATAATCATATAATCAACAATAGAAGGGCCATCACCAAGAGGAGGGAAAACAAACCTATCAAGTGTTATGGTATCATCACATAAATCATCAAAAATAACCCTATCATTTCTCAATACAAAATTAATTATTTTATGACAAATTATAGGAAAGAAATATGTAAACAATGATAATAATTTATATAAAAAACATATGAGAAAGCTTATGAATGTGGGAAACTAAAAATATGCATGAATTTTACAAATCAATATAGTATGTAAATTTTTTTACTCATGATATTATATAATAAACACCAACCAAATCATGAACCATTAATGAAAAACAATTTAGGAATAAACATAGCCATCATGATTCAAGCCAATGAAATCCAAGTAATAAGGTAAAAGAAAGCAACAATTTTATATAAAACCTAAAATAAATTAAAAATTAGAATTTATAACTAAGTAAAATCTGAAATGAAGAATCAAACCCTAAATAAAACTTTGTAAAGTGATGTGTTCAAGAAACAAATGTGTATGCACCAATTTATAAAAATTAGATAGGTATCCAAAAGCAAATGTAGGTGAAGCTCAAGCTAGGTTTTGATCATGTAAAGAAGATGCAAATCTAGAAATTAGATCAAAAAAATCTGAAATCAAAACTCAACCCCTAAGGGGAACCTTATAAAGTGTAAGATTTATAAGGATATTTAAGGATTAACCAAAATATTTTATTTAAATGTCATTTAGGGTTAAATAACATGTTCACACCATGATTTTAAAAAATGGTAATATGATAGATCTAACATATATTAGTATAAAATAGTAATAAGACCTATTAAATGTGTTAAAAAAAATAAAACAAATTTTTTATTAAGATAATAAATAATAATGAAATGATAATGGATAATGGAATCTAATAAACCTGGGAAAAATATTAGAATTATGAAACTAGAATAATGATCTAGAAGTGGTTTTGTAGGTTTGTGTCAAATATGTATGTCACATTTAAAAGAGATAAAATTGGCACTTCACTTGTACCCATTGAATCTACCATAGATGGATTTTTAATACCACCAAATTGGTCCTTATTAAATCATCAAATCCATTTTACATCGTAAATTCATTATGTGCTACTTTTAGGATTTTAACTTTCTAGGCATGTGTACTATCACATGTTGAGTATGCATCTATGATCACTTCACTATTTTGTAAAGAAAAACCATTCAAATTTTATCTTTATTTTTTATTGACCCAATTATCCATAAATGGTTTCAATATGAGTAGATAAAATAAAGGGTTAGTTGGTTCAAGTAACCTCATTTTAGGAGTTAAATTTACATATTTTCATGTATAGAATAAGAGCCAATCTAGTTATAGTGTAGTGTAATGCAACAACATGATAGTCATCTAATCCTTATTTTAGTAAAAGATGTAGAAAACCGTTTTTAGAAAGTATTTAAGTAGAAATATAACAATGAAGAGTGTGCCTAGAATTGAATATATATTAATACTTCCTATATCCTTATCCCTAGGATGATTCAAGAAGATTTGTATATATAGGCATCTCAAGTTTGAATTAAGAGCCTATTGGTGTGTAAACCAATCACGAAAACATGAAATAAAAAATACTCATGATTCCAAACATTGAAAATAAGTGAAAGAAGGTAGAAGGGACCATGAAACATAAAGGAACTAAATCCACATATGACACATGCAAAGGGTGTAGATGAATATCTAAATCTTTCATAAGAGGGAAGGAGGTAAATGTTGAAGAATATAAATAAATAAGACGCCTCAAAGACAAACATAAACATATAAACACATAAAATCACTAATAATATATTGATTCAAATTAGTGGTCCATATGCATAAAATGACACTATAACAATTATAATAATACACATTATACCAAAATTATGTGTCTACACCCACATAAATTTTCCTATTTTAACACTATGAGAGGGAAACTATTTTCAAATTTTCTCTAATAAAATTAATTCAGATTTAAAACCAAATGTATACAATAAATTTACAAATAAAAATCCATATTATTTTTCCATTTTATTTTAATTTTTTTGGATTAGTAAAATAGTGTAAAACTAGGGATAATTTACATTATGTAGAGTATAACAATAAATACACAAATCTAAATTGGATAGGAAAGATAAATATTTCATTTAGAAGATTTAGAAATGAAAAAAAAAATAGGGTAAAGTTTTACTTAGCTTACTTTGATATTTTGTTACCCAAAAAAGCCATCACTATGTCTAAAAATGCTCTGTATATATTTCATCACTATTCAAATAAGAAAATAATGGCTTAAAACCTATTGGATGTCACTGGTAATGTTTTGTTTACTTTATTTTGAATTGGATATTATTCAATTTGAATATAAATAAACTAATATATGACAAGATATAATAAAATAAATTAAAATAAAAAATTTCAAGTAAGCTATAAATGATGAATTGAAAAAAGTGAAATATATACTTAGCTTGACATCTAACTATTCATTGAATATACAAGTTGTTATGAGATCAGTTGTTGAGTAATAAGCTCTATTAATGTGTCATTGTCCAAAATAGAGAGTTAATATATATATATATATATATATATATATATATATATATATATATATATATATATATATATGGATATATGGACTGAAATAGATAGAAAATCCAAATACAATGGAAATTTAGAATAATACTACATAATTAATATTCATTCAGATCAATATAAATATATAGGGAGAGTGTTTCCTATATTATATCCAAGATTCTCTCACCCAAATCCTAAAACTAAGCAAACACCTATTATGATATATTTTTATAATAAATAACAATATATCTTAACAACAATAATATAATCTAACCTAGTGTATTAACCATATGGTTATAACAATTATCTACTATTTAGATCTCCTATAAATACCCATGTAAACATTATTCATAACATTCACCCCCTAATGTTGGCATGGTACAACATAAATCCTTTTTCTACTACAATGTACTACATAGGCTTGCTTCATAATATGGATTAAATAAAGGGATGTAAACTTCCAACTAGCTGACTGTCTTGCTACACATGACCACAACTATGTGAAGGAATGCATCCCACATTTACTCCATGAAAATAATGCACTTGGCATTCCACTAGTGTATCATCTTCATAAAGAAGGAAGGTAGTCAGAGGACTGCTACATCAGTAAAAGTTTATCTACCTTTTTACATCTATGGTTTTCTAGATCAACCACCAACCCTTTCCAAATCTATGAGTGTTACTATAAACTTAGAGACACACTCTATAATGTTTTCTACTAAGAGTTAAAACATCAAGATTTTTTTTTACATATTCTACACACCATACTAGAACTAAAAGAAAAACACACATTGAATGTCACATTTGATCTTTTAAGAAATTAACTTCTTACTTGTAGCCACTATGTATAATAGTGCCACTCAATCTTACATAGCAAAGAAGACTGCCACTGCCACTGGTAGTATTCCTTGACTTTAGCCAGTTTGGTCCTAAATGGAAAATGGAACATTGCTCTATGTTCCCCTCCCACAATGTGAACATTTCCAAAAGACATACCACATAACTAAAAAATAAAGACACACCACACAAATGTGTCATCAAAATAAGTGAGTGGCCTTGTCACTGATGACTGATGATAGGTCACAAATCACCTCTATCCTCTTGTGCCTCCATCCTCTAATTATGTTGCTAACTTAGTAGAAGGTACATAAGAGGACAATACACACTCATGTATTTTTTTTCTTATGTACTTTCAAATTTAACCTTTAACTATTGACTACTAACATTGATAAGATGATAAAGACTATAAGTTATATTAGACTTTTATAAAAGACTTTAACACTTGAATTTTGACTCTATAAACTAAATATACTTGAAACAAACTAATGCTAAATATCTAATAACCAAAAAACTATAGACTATTTGACATTCTTTATAAAGTCATACACATTTTTTAAAGAAATCCGTAGACTTTGCTTAATTCTATATGACCATTAATATTAAAAATTAGAAATTTAATGGACTAAACTAAAATCTAAAATTACCATATGCTAAATAAATAGTCTATTGACTCTGACTATTATAACAATCCAAACTATACTACGCACGCTATAAAGACTAAAGAAATTTTGGTAGCTAACTGTAAGTACTATCCCTAAATCTATGGGGCCAAAAAAAATATTATAGTCATGGCTTTCTAAAACATTTCATAATGGTAAGTTTAGACATAATAAATATAGGGGTATTTACCAACAATACAGTCTAAAATTCACATGTTTGATCTAATTACAGTAAAGAGATAAGATGACATCCAAAACACCATGGAGAAGGCCTAATCTCAATGAGTTTCACATCCTTCTGAGAGAGATAGAGGCATGGTCGTGGCTGGGAGAAAATAGTTAAGAGGCACGCTATATTTTACTGAGTTGGGATGTCCTACCCTATCTGGTAGGCACCAATTCCACCAACAAGTCTATGAGTCTAACTATTATCATAATGTCTTTCATGTAAGTTGAGTTCAGCCCACAGGAAACTCATATGAAAGCATACCCAAGAGATTTGATATAAAATCATGCTGACTAATGCAAAGTAAGGTACAAGCATCAATTCTAAAATTCAAAGATCTTGAAGTGGAGAGAAACATTAGAGAGCTTGTTGCTAATAGCTAAATGTAACTCATAGTGGCAGCTAGATACTCTATTCCACATATGCAGCTAAAGGAGATGAGAAAAATAAGCAATCACATGACTATTGTATTCTTACCAGTGCAAAAAAATGGGGCATGCATAATATAATCAATATTGCCTATACTAAACTCTTCATAAATTATTCTTATGTCATTCTCTAGAGCAAATCATAGTACTATAACCCTTCATAGGTTCTCAAAAGATCATAGTCACTCTAATACCAAATGAAATAGATAGAAAATCCAAATACAATAGAAACTCATAATAATACTACATAATTAATATTCATTCAAATCAATATAAATATATAGGGAGAGTGTTTCCTATAATATATCCAATATTCTCTCACCCAAATCCTACAACTAATCACACACCTATTATGATATATTGTTATAAAAAATAAAATATATCTTAATAATAATAATATAATCTGACCTACTGTATTAACCATATGGTTATAACAATTATTTACTATTTACCTCTCTCATAAATACCCATGTAAACATTATCTATAATAGGGACAAGTCTACATAAAGGATGTCAAATTGTATACTAGATCTAAAAATATGGGTATGTTTGCATATGTCTTTATGCATTTTATCTCTATGTGGAACCTAATTTTATATGCATATGACCTGTAAAAGCACAATATTAATTATTTCACAAGAACCAAATAGTCATTAAATTTAAAATGGGGGAATATGGTTAATGTAATAGTCTAACTAGCCTAAGAACCCCTTGTGTAATTTACCACTACTTACATAGTTCAAATGGGGGTCAAGGTGATCTAGATCTCCCTCCTAGATGTGTGTGTGCAATCATGGATGTAAGACTAAATGTTATTTTGCCTATAAATACCCTTAACACAAGCATGAAAATTACATATTCAGCCTTAGAATCTAAAGACAAATTAGTTATTCAACATGTATAAAACTTTGAATAGCCTTTGATCATTGAGAGCAAGTGGAGTTTATTTTACAAGACCCCCATTTACATATAATTTTATATTCAAATTTAAGGACTCATTAATGTGTGAAGGGGCCAAATAAAAAATACCACTGGTTATAAAAATAACCATTACTAACATATAGACATTAAAATATTTTACAAGTTATGTTGGGACAAATCCACATTACATGATAGGTTTGTAGTGTGTCCTTGACCATGTAATGTGGACTTATAAAAAGACCTAAAATTAAAATAGAGAGATGTAGAAATAAATTAGGAATACCATAGATATAATATGATAAGTTAAAAGAATGACATAAATAAACTTTAAGAAGACAACAAGAGAGTGAAGAAAAATACTTGAGACACAAAATGCCAATAAGCCATTCATTCAGCAAAAACAACCCAAATAAGTAAAGTTATGTAAAAATGTGTTAATTAAATAAGCTTTTGCCAAATTTGAGTGTCTACATCTCCACCATTTATTAATGTGATGAAATAAATTCAAGAGTAAATTATAATTAAAAACTTGAGTACGTAAACATAATCTATCTTCATAGGTGGTGTTAGTTATATTATGTGACTAGTTGACCCAAGTCGAGATAGGGTGCTTTCAAATTTATTTGCCTCCTCTCCAGATAAAATAAGAAATTTTGAAAATGGTTTTAGTTTGAGTTGGTAGGTCATTGTGGGTCACTAAATTGTAACCATGCCAACTCATAAGGTAATGTTGAGAGTGATCAAGTCTCGATGAGTGAAGCTTTTATTTTGAATATGGATATGAGCAATACTCTAAAATAAGTAAAAGTGCTAACCATCAAGTGTCACAAAACTCTAATGGGAAAAATGGAAAAGAAAAAGAAAAATAATGGGAACTAATACATGGTTCACTAAATTGAGACCAAGATATGAAACATCACTAATCTCAAATGTGACCCACTTGAAAAAATATGAATCACATAGTTGAAGAAGGATCTAGATTCAATTTCTAACTTCTTGAACTTTGATTTTTTTTCTTATTGAAAATTGTAGTACTTGTTATGATAAGATGGAGAAAATGAAACTTTTTTCCCTCAAAAACTTGTATTTTGTTAATCTTGTATTGAGTGTTTTTTATTTTTATACAAAATTAAATTTTAAAAGGGGAGGCATATGCCCCTAATATTTTGTAAATTTTGCTTCATTGTGTATGTTGTATTTAGCAAATATCATCTTTTGTACAAAGATAAGAATCATTTTGAGTGTGTAGATATTGATGTGTTACCCCCTTTTGAGTTAAGTGGTGAGAGTAATAAGACATTTTCCATAAAAGGATGTGGTGAATTACTAAAGCGTGCTCTAGGATAACAATATTTTAGGTTATCAACAATTTGAAAATTGGTGCAAAAGACCATAATTGATACGATGAAGAAAAGTATATTGTAAATATTCTAACAAATTTGATAGGATGCGATTTAAAAAGTATCATGTAAGATATTTCCAATCATATTTAGAGATTTAAGTAATTATTAAGAGTACCATGTGGACCATGGGTCACCTAATGTTAAAATTGAGAATATACATATGTTTAGAAATAAATAGAATAGTTAATTTCATTTGAAACCAATAGTGAAAATGATAATATTTTATTGATAGATATTGAAAATGTTGTAAAGGATACCAATACTTCCAAAAAATTTTGAGTTATTTCATGACATAGTTGATATAGTCTTGGATCTAGGTTTGGTAAGCATCAAACCCCTAATAAACATTACATTTTTATTTTTCTCAAATTTTGCATTTTTAGTAGTTTTTTAACTTTTTGCATTATTTTCATTTTACAGTCAGTCACATTTGGGGTCATCATGGATTTTTATGTGTATTTGTATAAAAAATATGATGTTGTATATGTATATGAGTATACAAAATGGTGGAGACAACATAGGTGGCCACACTTATTTCTAGTAGTTGTTATAGTAGCTCCAGAGATAGACCCAAGAGTGGCTAGTATAGGTGGTACATATATTTATAATATGTTTGTTGATATGTTTATATAGAAGATTAAAAGATATGATAATCTTATGAATTGGTATGTATATATAAGATGATGATTATTGGCCATTAGTGATAGATGAAACTCTTTGTGTGTTTATGACATATGTACTTGATAATGTCATTCTCGAAGGTCTCATGGAGTAAAGTAATGTAGGAAGGCTACATGCCCCTTTTTTTGATAGAGTTTTAATTGTTACTGTAACATATGTTCATACAAGGAGATTAGAATAGATATAGTTGGAACAATATGAATTAGTGATTGAGCAAGTTCAATTATGAGTTGAGTTATCTTCACAACAAATGCCTCTACTAGTGATAAATTTGGAGTTGAGTAGGAATTTATTTTTAGAGCATGCTCAATTATAAGTAGGTATATTAAACACAGTAAGAGATTAGATACCTATGAGGCTCAAGGTAGATATTTATCTAGGTTATGTGATTTAATGGGTGCCTTTACCTCTCCTGCATCCTTGGTGGATGATATTTTTATAGATGTTGATTATATGTTAACTATTAGCAGGTCAAGGACTAATTATAGATTGAAGCTTTTATGTTAGCACATTTTATATGTATGAAAATTTTATGAGTTATATAAATTTTCATGTTATTTTATTTTCTTAATGAATTTTTCTATCTTTTGAATTATTTATCTTTAAGTAAATTTCTAACTAGATGGATATAGAGTATTTGTAGTTGTATCATCTAAGTTATCATGTGTATATAATTTATTATGTTTGACTTATTGTTGTGCTAGTTTGGGAACCCATACTTGGGGGGGATCCTTAGTAGTTATATAATTAGAAGCCTCTTACGTGGAGATACTTGTTTGATTAAGATTAGTATGATAATTTTTATCTTTGATATGATTTGGGGATTGAAAGGAACATATTTTATTATTTGGAGTTTTAAATTATTTTTTGTTTCCATTGTGACTTTTTTGAAATGAAATAAATCCTTAATTAGAAAATTCATTAATATTTTCTCTAAGTTCATAACAATTGTATTGCAGTGTCCATTAATGTCATGGTAATTATAAAATGGTTGTTCTTTGATTTTATCCAAATGATGTGGATGATGATAATAATTAGGTCATAAAGTAATTAATTTTTTATCTAATACTTTAGGTAAAGTCATGTGGACATTCATCAAAATATAATATGATAGGTTGTGTTTTTCTTAAGGGTAAATAAGGATTGTGATTAGTTACTTTAGTAAAATTTTACTTTCCTTTATGCAAAACTTTAATTTTCTTAGATTTAGATTCAACATTATGTACCAAATTATTGAGGTGTGGTGTTTTATTAGTGTATTTATTATGAACGTGAGTTAATTTTTGAACCTTATTATAAATATGTGCATTAAATTGAGGTGATTTTAATTCATTAGGTTTATCATCTTGAAGTAACTCAATAGATTCTTCCATATGATTTCAAATAGTAACAAGACCTAATTACTCTTCTAATGCTAAGACCTCATAGCAAAGACCTAAAAATGGTTCACAAGTATTATAGAGTAGATTTTATTTTAATGGATAAATGAGACCTTGAGAAAATATATATTTCACCTATAAATATATGGGTTGGTAAATTAATTGATGCATATAATTTCTAAATCATAAGATATAGTCATTAAATTACTCATTTTTTTATGCAAGGAGGGGGTAATTTTCATAATTAACCCTAGGTCCCTTATTTTTTATATATTAGATTTAAAAATCCTCTTCAAGTTCAAGATAAGTGGATAAGGATCCACTAGGAATGGAATGGAACCAAGCGAGTACATTCCCTTCTAGAATCCTAAGAAATAATTGTAAGAATATTTGACTAATATTATATCCATTCATTATTTCATGAAAAGCTTTAAGGTGTAATTAAGGGTTACCACTTCCATAAAATTTAGAAAATGTAGTGATTTTGAAGTTATGAGGTAAAGGTAAATATAGGAGATTTCACATAATAGGATTACCAATAATGGCATAAGAGTCAACCCAAGCATGATATGATTTACTCTCTAAGGATAAATGGTGTACTTGCTCTTGTAAAGCACCTACGACATGCATTAAGGAGATGGTCTATTAGGAAGGTATGTTAATATTTTTAACAAGTTCTTTTGAGGACTAAATTATGTTTTTAATAATAGACATTGGAACACTGTTGTGAATATAAGTATGCTTAGGAATAAATTCTTATTTATAAATGGTTGGTTTTTGAGATTCATTAGTCTTTAATATAATGTTAGTGTGTAAAGGTATAACATGTGTATCTGAAATAAGATATGTAACATTATGATTACTATAATCCTCATGCTCACATATTTTATATTTTAAGGGAAAAGGATAAATATCACTACAAGTTGTATGTATTTTCTCATTGCTAGGAAGGTATAATAAATAAGTTTCTAGATTAGGGTAAGGAAGAACAAACTCATCATTACTATAGACATAATCATTATCATACCAATCCTCATAATAGTCACTATAGTTGTGATGTTGATCATTTATACAAGGATAGGAAGGAGGAATTATCTTTATTTCCATTATAAGTGATAAGAGAGTAGTAGGAAAACTATGGAATGTAGGTGCACTAGCTATGGGATATAAATAAGGAGATATGGTATCATCACTAATAGGGTTTGTTTAAGCCTCATGGAAATAAGAGAGGAGTTCATTCATAAATAACACAATCCTTATGATTATGTGGAAACCTTAGAGAGAATATATAATTATAACTAGGACTATCTTTATTATGTAAAGGAGACTCTAAAGAAGGGGATGAGGAAAGAGTGTAAGTGAAATCTAATTGTACATCCATATTGGCTATTAAATGTGAAGCTATAGAGGAAAATATAGGTGTGAGAAAATAAGAATCAAAATATAGATCCAAAAGAGTGTTTAAAGGATGTGCCAAAGAGGAATCTAGAGTTGTATCTAAAAAATATTCTAAAGGAGAATATAGAGAGGATTATAAAGGAAAATCCAAAGAGGAATCTATAGGTGTGAGCAATGGTAATCTAGAGAGTAATCTATAACATAATCCAAAGAGGGATCTAGTTATGTGAGTGAATTTAAATCCAAATAATAAGATATACAAGGACCCAAAGAGGAATATAGAGGTATGATCAAAGGTAAATTCAAAGAAGAACCTGAAAAGGGTTCTAGAGGATGCTCTAAAGATGAATAAAAAGGTGCATATTTCTCCTCTTTCATAAAGTCACACCAAGATGTTTTAGATTTAAATGGTTTATATGTATCCATGCTATCAAGATCAAAATCATCCATATAATCATCTTCTACAATTTTTTGTCCATTCAACTTAATCATAAGAAAAGGGGACATCATGAGTCAAAAATAATTAACCAATAGATGTATACTATCAACATATATATTTTGACTATCCATGGTAAATGCAATGAATTTAATGATAATAAGTTCAATAATAATAATAATAATGCTAAAAAGTAACAAGTAATCTAGAATGTATATAGGAATTAATGATTAAGCATATACTACAAACAAAAATTGAGGTATAATGGGTAAACTATGAAAAGGTCTTGAATGATTTGTAAACTCTTAGATTTACTTTCTCATTCTTTTAGTGTTAGCCAAATGTTTTAGAGAACTAACTATAAAGGTAGAACCATGCTTATAGCCCACTGACCTTGGTTTCAAGGTTATGTTGAGAGTAAATTCTCTAGGTGATACACTCCTCTCAGGTGCACCATAAATTAGATGGATAAAAAAGGATCCCTATTGTTGTAAATAAGTAATCCTAAGCATTTTTGATATATTATGAGGCACATGCAAATTAAATTTTATGTTTAGCTTTGTACTATGGCTATGATTATTGGAATAAAAAACCCTCACACCATGATGTCTATAAATAAAACATTGAGTAACCCTTAATGATGGTAGCTAAGTGTTTTAAAATGACTACAACATAGTTTATAAAATAATAAAAAGTAATGAAAAATAAATACAAAAAGTGATATTTTGTGTTGAAATTTAAAAAAAATGATTTTATAAAATAATTTTTTTAACTAAAAGCTTAGACCACACAAAAATCAATAATCAATAAGCAGTATATTATTATAAAATAAATAATTATAAATTTTAAGAGATATATGATATATTTTTTAATATTGAGAGATTTGTTTTTATAAAATCAGAGATATATATAACCCATAAATTAATTTGAAAATAAAATTCCCTTTCATTACTTAACCTAACACGTATTAAAAATTGTAAATTTTAATTTTTGATTAATTTATGTGATATTTTGCTAATAAAAAAGAGTTTTTTTAATTTAGTTTATATGAAAAGAAAACCCATTTGATAAAGTTTCAATTTAAGTTGTATTGAACCAAATATGAATCAAACAAAGTGCAATGATTATAAGTTAATAAAAAAGAAACCCTAGAATATGCACACTGGAAAATATGTATTTAAAAAAATGGCTAATTAATTTTGAAATATGAGATAGGTTTTTCTCGGAAATCAGTGAATTTATAAAATATAGAAATTAATTACAAAATACATGCCTATATTTACTTATTAAAATATTTACTAAAAATATTAAATTATAATTTTTGAGTTATTTATGTAATATTTTTGTAATTTTAAAATAATTTTTTTCTTATTTGTGAATAAAAATAAAAAAAATCTAATGGTTTTGTAAATAGATCTAAAATGACTCAAATATGACATAAAAACACCTAGTGAGGAGAGATGGTTTGATAATGTTTGACAATATGTGGGTTCACCAAAATGTCTACTCTATTTTGAATTAGAACTACTCAATTTTAATAGAGAAAAATTACTATAAATTAATACATAGTAAGGTATAATAAAATATATTAAAGTATAAAACTTCAAGTAAGCTATAAATGATGAATTGAAAAAAAGGAAAATATAAAATTCATTTACAATCTGACTATTTGCTAAATATACAAGCTGTTATGAGATCAGGGGATGAGTAATAAGCTCTATGAATGTGTCACTACCAAAAATAAAGAGTGAATATATATAAGGACATGTCCATAGAAGGGGAAAAGTGTGTAGTGTTCTATTATCTAGATAATTTAACTTTATCCTATCATACTATGCACTTGATCTAAAAATTTGGGTATGTCCACCTATGTATTTATGCATCCTATTTCTACATAGATCTTGATTTGATATGTGGATGTCCTGTAAAATCAAAATTCTGATTATTTCATAATAACCAAATGAAAATTAAATTATAAGGAAGAATTTGGTTAAGGAAATAGCTGAGATTCCCTCAAAAACCCCTATGTAATTAAGCATTATTTACATAGTCCAAATGGGCCTCGAGTTGATGTAGTTCTCACTCTTAAATGTGTGTATGAAATCTTAGATGCAATAATAGATGTTCTTTCACCTATGAATACCCTTGAAACAAGCATGAAAATGATGTATTCAACATTAGAATATGTAGACAATTTAGTTATTTAACATCTATAAATTTTTGTGTAGCCTTTGATCATTGAGAGCAAGTGAAGTTTCTTTTAAAAGACTGAAATGATTGAATCAAAATGACTAATGGTTATAAAAATTATCATTACTGACATAGAGACTTGAAAACCTTCCAAAAATTATGTTGGGATAAGTAATTATTACAGGACATGTCCACAATGGATCCTTGTCCATGTAATACAAACCTATAAAAAATAGCTAAAATGAACATAAAGAGATGTAGAAATAAATTTGGGATCCCATAGACATAATATGAGAATATAAAATTATGACATAAAGAGACTATAAGAAGACAAAAGATAGGGAAGAACAAGACTTGAGACACAACATGCCAATGAGCCATTCATTCATCAATAATGATCCAATAAGCAAGTTATGTAAAAATGTGTATTTTTAATAAGCTCATGCGAATTTTGGGTGTCTATAGGTTAAATGTCTACATTAACTAGTATTTTATTATTTTTACTGATAATGTCCTTGTATGGTGTGTAAGTTTATAATTTATATTAATGATACACTTTTGCTTATAAATGATTCATATGTATGCACTCCCCTTTTGTAATATGCATTGACCTCTATTTTACATCTCCTTCCATCTAAATCTTGGTTGTTATTTCAAACAAAATATTCCCTTGAAAAAAGGGGATATTATTTTGGGTTGGACATTTCAAACCACTCCTTAATAAATGGGTGAGCATTACCTACATTAGAATACTCATAACAAGGTTCAAACTACATTTAGTTCTTCCACCTTTGTGTTTGTGCAACATTATGATCAATTTGGAATGCAATGCAATGTTTTTATCTCAACACTTAACACCATGAAAATTTCATTTTCATGTGTTTTCATACTTGTCTCTATGTTTGATCCTTTTACAGGATTTTAGATATGTATCCTTTGTGATAATGTCTCAAGAGATTTCAAATAGGTTTCTCAAGTAGTGATCAAGTAATTTCCAAGTTACTCAGTTATGACCAAGTGATTATTTTTGATTATTTTAGTAGGAAAAGGGGTCTTGAGCCCTATACAAAGCATCCCATAGGGCAAAAAGGCCACACATAGGCTAGAAACAACACAATGATAGAATAATAACAAAGCCTAAAAGGCTAAGCAATAGAAAGGCAACAAGGCTACAAGGAATAATATACTAAAAATTTACAAAACTTGATCTAGCAGGTCAAACACCCTTGGCTCAAATGTGGGTCAGAGAAATGTGCTTTGGAAGACCTCACTTCCTCCTTTGGATAATAGTCCAATAATCATCATTATCTCCATTCATAAAATTAGGAGATGAAGGAGGTGAAAAACTCACCAAATCCTTAGAAGGGGGTGGAGCCTGGGAAAATGACACAACATTAACCCCATCAAGAAAATACACACCAATAGTAGCAGTCCTAGTCTCAACATCAATAATAGGATAAATTCCTATGGTAGTCACAATAGCAACAACAAAAATAGGGGAGACAACAGGGGAGGTCCCTATTATAGTTCCATCAATAGAAGAACCATGTAAATCTGATGGCATAATAATAGTAATAGTAGGGGAGATCCTAGCAGTAGTCCCAATAATTGAAGTAGTAGGGGAGGTCTCAACAACAATCTTAGAAGCAAAAACAACATTAGGGGAGGTCCCTGTAGAAGTCCTAGTAGAATAAGAGTCATGTAGTGGGGGAAGGGAATCCTTCCCATCATTAGAAGGAGGCTCAAAAGCTTCTGACCCAAAATCCTCATCATCAACATCTATTGTAAGGTGTTCATGTTGAGAATCCTTCCATCAAGATGACCAAGTGATTGTTAACGTTAGGATTTATTTGTATTTGTTGATAAATATCCATGATTTACCACTATGATCGACCTAATAAATGTGTCTAGGTATGCCTAATAGATAATCCCTAATTTAAAAAATAGTCATTAATTATTCTTTGACACTTCTGGGAGAGGTAGACACCCATGATAACCATAATAATCTAGACATTACTAATAATATCATAGCATTTTCAATTAAAAAGATGAAAAATAAATTTGGTGGCCCCTAAAAGTTTCATTTTTTCTCCATTTGAAACTATCAAGAAAAGATGTATAGATTAGTGTCTTCTCAAAATAAATAATCTAGATTATTAAATCACATGAAATGAATACACTTGAGGGTATGTGAACTAAACTTCCACTTTTTTTAAAAATATCATGGGGTGATCATTCCCAAAGGAGATGAAACCTTTGAAACTATGAGTTGAGGAGTGAAAATGCCTCAACCACTTTTAGATAAGGAGTTCTAGAAGTTGACTGATGTAGAAACCTTGACTGCATTGCTCTAAATATCATAAAAATTATTTTGTGGAACCAAAAAATTAGGTTCATCTATCAAAGTGGAACCTTATAATAAGTTATCATATAAATTTGAAACCTTGAAATTAATTTTTATTTAAAAATGGAACCCTAAAATAGTTTTATATGTAAGAGGATCGACTTCTACATACAAATATAGACCCAAATTTCTTATATAGTACCATCATACCCCACCAATCCATACTATATAAAGTATTATAGTGTTTTCATGAAATTAATTCCATTCCACAATCATATCCACCTATACCTCTAAGTGGTGTAGTATTTCATCATTTGTCTATCAATAAGTTATAAAATGCCTTAATTGTTCCTCAAAATCCTATAAAATGCCTCGCATATGTCTTAATCTGACTAATTTGATCCATTTAAATCACATGATTTGTATCTAAATGAGATATATGTCTATCATTACCTTTATATCAAAGATAAAACCCACTATATTCCCCCTTTTGATACAAGGGATGAAGCCTATGAGTCATTTATCTCAAAAGAATGAGTTATATGCACCATGTGTCATATATAAAAGTATAATCATGCAAAATATGTATTAAAAAATGATAATATATGTCATCATATAAATATTTGATCATTCAAGATCATATGAAACATTCAATCTAAGGAAATGGGAATATAAGTGTCAATGTCTAGTAGATATATCAATTGAGCATGTAGTGAATAGAATGAAGAAGATGCATGGTAAATTTCATGGCATGGAACATAATAGAAATATGATTGATAGAAATCACAATAAAAAAATCATAATAATATTCTTATATGATTCAAATTCATACACAATATTATGACAACTAAGCACATAAGCATACAAGACATGACATGAACATAACCTAGGCATGACTCGGTCAAGAGGATCCTATAACAAAACTAACACAAGATATGAAAATACATAGTCAATGTACCCATATAAAACTTAGTATAACACACATCAATGATCACATAATGTCACAATAATTAATATCAAGCACTCATGGAGCAAGAAATGTTAGTCAACATAATCAATTAATGTCATCATCTAGAATAGTAAATAAAAACATCAATAGGAATTAACACATTAAAAATTAAGAACAAGAGCAAGTCATAAATTACAATTGGATATGATTAATGGGCTAGTATTGAAAGAGACAACCTATTAATGTAAAAATATTACCTTAGTATAGGCAACTCCAATGTATAAAGGTTTCCCCTAGCTATAATTAGTGCCATGCATTTGTATGTCTATTCATCATATGTAACTTGTATTTCTTGCATCCCACTCATGTATACCATGAAAATCATATGAAAATAAAATGGATATGTAATTCATAATGTTCATGATGAATAACGTCAATCATTTTCATACTATAAAAATCATTTCATGCATAGGTCTTAGTCTGTATTTTTTTGAATATTTTATTTTTTATATTTTTGATTTTTTTGTATTTTGTATTTTTATCTAATTTGAATCATGTCCCAACTAACCTATGATCCCATCAAAGGGATACTCAAGTGAATTTCTTTGATAAATTGGTACAAATTTCACACATCATGGGTGAAAAATGATCATGTGTTGTAAAATATCCAATATCATCATCATAGTCAACATGATCATGAATGCATTACATAGTTCTAATAGCCATAGTAACTTGTAAAATCTTTTATATGTCAAGGGAATGCCTAAGTGTTCTTTATGGAACATGCACATAATATTTTTTTTGAATTTATCATAGGACATGATAAGCTAGGTATCAATGATGTAAAGGATGCTGGATAATTGATTGTTGAATAAATTCATTCACTTGCCTATGACTTGTATTTTGAGTTTGAACCTCTGCAAGTTTTAAAATAGGTTAATGTGGAGACAATTGAGAAAATTTATCTGCCTAAATAGGGTAATCATATGAAAAAAATAGAATTATAACCACTTGGTTGTGTGAGAGTAGGGATTATTTATCTTTCCCATATTTATTATGGTATTTTTTTCCCTCACTTGGAGTTTTCATAATTTCATGGAGAATCTTGATTAGGTATACAGTTTGACTTGATTGCTAGGAAGTAACTCCCTTAACTGATTATTCCAAGTATGGGAGTTACTCCTCTATTCTTGACTCTATTGATGACATTTTGTGGAGGAGTTACTATTGTATTCTAATGGTATGTTGACCACCTTTTGTGGAGGAGTTACTCAACACTCTTCTATATGTACATTTCACTTGGTAAGCCTTTTTAATTAATGGAAGATTGGTATTTGATTCCTATTTTTTTATGCAATATTATCATATATTTTATTTCATTAGCTTGTAGTTGTGTGTTGAATGATTTATGTTCTCTCACCTATCACAAACCTATGCATTCACATGATCCAATCATATTGGTCACAACTCTGATATGGTATCAAAGCACCGCCCTAGTAATCATGTGTCTAGTTTTATGTTGTAAGGTTTATTTTAAAATATTTAGATTGTTTGTAGTGTTTTGCGAGGCATTTTTTATAAGGTTTGTAAAAATTTTGTCTATTTTTTGAAATATCAAAAACCTCAAGATTTGTTAAAAGTGATTGAAAAAAAATGTATGGGTATTTTTTTACTAAATCTAGGGGTATTATTGTTCTTGTGCTATTTTTGGTATGTTACAAAGATCAATGAACTAATTTAGCATTTAATGGCTTGGTTACTAATTTAAATAGTCTCTCTTAGGTTTCTTTCCAACATGGCTTTTACTTTCATGGATTGATCATGTTCATGTCCTCTAAGGGGTTCCACGGTATTTTAAGGTCTTGAACCCATCTCAGATTGATCACCATTCATCCTCAACCTTTATTTTTAATTACATTATTTTACTATTTGGAGTACTTCCAAGCTTTATGGATTTTTCTCTTTGAACATTTATTTGTACGGTGAGGTGTCAATGCTTCCATGACCTTCTAGTTCTTCAACTTTTCCTTTGGTTCAAGCTTGTAACCTATAATATTTTGTGGTTCAACACAAACCAATATACTTTATGACCTATTCATAGTCCTCTTGAGCCATCACCATCCATAAGGCTTGTCATGGTCCTCATAGACTTCTTGCTACCACCACTGGTCATTCCTTCTCCATTCACCATCCTCTTTTGATCTGAATCAAGTAGTCATTATACTTATATTCTACACAAGTTAGAACCCTTCCTTTTCTCTTCAAAATTGCCTTCTTTCTCAATTCTTGTTTTTTAGATTAAAAGTTATTTTCAAAAGAGGAGGGATGTTTTTTGAGTAGTTTGGGTCAAGTCGTAGGTTTGAACTTATTATTTAATTTCATTCATTTGATATTACATTAATCCCATAGTACATTTTATGAGCGGGAGACATATGTTTTAGGTAGGATTTCCTTTAAATGTATTATTAAGGGATATTTGATTTAATGTGTGGATGGTATAATCTAGTCTCTTTTAATTTTTTTTTAAAATAATACATTTGGGTATTATAATTGCTAAAAGACATTTTTTTATTATTTTTAATTATATATATATATATATATATATATATATATATATATATATATTGTGAGCATCATTAATTTAAAAGTTTCTTTTTTTTTTTGTGAATTCATATCCCCATTAGATGAAGACTAGAGGGTGAGGTCCAATTTGGTAGGTGGTCAAACCCCCTTGCATTCAAATAAACACTTCTTTTTTCTCTCTTGCTCACTATGTACTCATCTTAGATCCATTTTTGGTTGATCTCGGCATCCTCATTTTATCTTATAAATCATGTTTTTGACATTTACAATGGTTTCTCGAGATGCATTCTTGTTTATATCTAACATATTTTGAGTGTTCATTATTTACAACATTCAGAGGGGGGAAGAGGGGGGTTCACCATTTCCTAGTTCAGAGTGTGTACTTTTTTTTTGAGTCACTTTCCATTCTATTTTGCACTATCAATTTTGCAATAAAAAATTCAACTACAACCATTGTACTTTGGTTATGAACAATGAATATAAGTTCAATTAATCCTCTAATGCCATTTAACTATTATGAATGGAAAACCAAAATGAAAATTATATTAAGGAGTAAGGGTTTACATTATATTATAATGGGTAATGAGACCGAACCTAATATAGAAGAAGAAAAATTTAGGTGGTACAACCATTGTGATGAAGCCTATGGGTTATTGTGTCTTTCTATGTCTCCTTATATTTCTCTTTCACTTATAACCTACTAAATCATCCAATGAAATTGTTTCTTAGACAAAATGCCCAATTTTTAGTTTGAAAATGGGGTCCCTCTTTTTACTTAGAGCAAGATGGGTTTAGTTACCTAACTTTATCTTATTAAGATGCTTAGCATTAGATTGTTGTTTTTTTCATATTTTGGCTAATGAATCATGCATGTGGTTTAATGCCAGTTTCCCCCCTTAACATTATGATGATCATGGGTCTAAATTGGGTCATTTGACATGGTTTACACATAGTTTGCCCTTGAGATGGATTATAAAAATCATGGCACTTTCCATCAGGAGAAGGTCATTTGTATTTATATAACCCATCTGCCTTTATCCTTTTGGGTTAGACTCAAGTTCTGGTTGTGCCCAGTTCTAATCAAATTCTACCAAGCTCCTAGTTGGTTGAATCAAGTTGAGCAAGCTCAAAATATGTTAAATCCAAGTTAGCCAAGTCAATTTGACTATGTCTAAAGATCTAAGCTTGATGCCTTGGCCATTTCCTTTATTTTATATTGAGTTTTTCAATTTCCCCTCCAAGACCTTCCATGTGTCACTATCAAATCATTATGAATTTATAGGACAATCTAAAAAATTTCTAAGTATAATTTCCCCCAGGCCTTGAGATCAAGCTATGTGACATGATCCTGGTGACCTAGCTCAGTACGAAATTAATCAGCACATAATATTTTTATGGACCTAAAGACCTGAGAGGTCATGACATGATGGCATCTTGGTAACCTATGACCATTAAGATGAATCAACACAACTAGATAAAGGCCCAACTCACTAGGATGATACCATGTGGCTTCATCCTATGTATTTAGACTATAGATCTAACTTGATGAGGGATTACCACATGATACCTTGATGGCATTAGCATTCCATTGAGCTTATATTTGATGGTTTTTTTAATTGTGACCACACCATAAACCATGAACCTTCGAGCCAATAAGGATGTGTATTTGGCACTTGATGGGATTAAATTTGATGAATGTTTTGATGTCAAAACTATCATCGGCATGAAAAGGATGATGGGTGATTAAATGTCATAATTATATAGGCAAGGAAGGATTCATAATGACATTATTTTATTTTTATTTTTTTGGTCTGAATTAATTATATATCTATATATGCTTTATATGTACAAAAGGGGCCTATGCTTGAATCAAAAGTTGAGTAATATGATTATTTATGTCTAAATAGCAAAATATTTCATTGATTCTCACATTTTATTTAAATTGGTTATAGCTTATCTATTCATTAATTAATCATTTTAATGCTTTTGTTTTGTCATCTCTTTGAAGGATTTATGCTTAACCATTTTATTTGATCTTGCAAGGTTCATATTTCAATTTGAGCTATTGATTTGGATGTGTTTCCTCATCAGGGAGTTTGAGACCTCAGCCAAAGCATAATGTAAAAAATACAAGCCCAAATTAGTGCAACATGAAATATCATTTTTAAATCATAAAATATTAATTAAAGAAGGAAATTTGGAGTCCATACATAATAATGGAGATACATAAGATCTATCCAAACCAATGAGAAAGTGACAAATGGAAAATGTTAGATGGAATGGTAAATCCCAAAGCAATCAACTGATGAACAAAGAATAATGGTGTGTTAATAATTATGAATAGACCATGCCAAGGACCAACAAGTGGTTGAAACATTTGAGCAAATTCTTACATGTTGGTGGTTATGCATGGCCTTGGCAAGATAAATAAAGTTAGAGGAAAAAATCACTTGATTATCCCAAGTAGTGATTGGCTCCCTGGTCTAAGGGTTGTTGATGAGTGAAACTAATTTTTATATCTACAAAGGACAATAATTAAATTATAGGCCTTGATACAAAATGGTTATGAGATTCAATCATAGAGTGGTAGGCATGTTCAATTCATAATATGGCATAATGGGCAAATCTATCATAAATCTCAGGCATGTATGACTACCTTACCTAATCAGTAATAAATACTTGAAATTACCCTATTATCAATAAATAAATTATGATAATGATCTTAATGAACTTAGAGGTCTATATAAGATCATTGACTATGTTGTAATAAGGTTTGGTTGATTTTAGTTTAGTAAGGTTATGCCCAGTTACTTTCATCATTTTCCTACTTTGTAGATTAGTTTTCTAAGTCTTATAATATTTCAAGTAAAGTCTATGAATGAATGACTATGGTGAATCCCATTTTTATTAATTGATGGGTATATCTTGATGCTTTGATCAATATGGATCTTGATGATCATTTCCTACACATGTACTATGGTGGTTATGTTTTGTCCTTATCCTAGTCAATGTTTCCCTTATATTCTTGCACCTTCCTTTGGCTATAGTTGTGCTAGGTATGGCTCAACTGACTTATTCTAGTAGATGTGCTCAATTAGAATATTTAGTTTTATCTTTGTTACAACAGGCTCTTTCTTTATTTTATATCTTCCCTTCTCTCGTTTGTTGTTTCTTTTGTGTCTTTGTTAGATTAGGTAGTTTATATCTTGGGTATCAATGAATGCAAATTATTTTTAATGGTTTTCTTGATTGCTCAACATACACATTGTTGAATATACTCTTGTGTGTAATGGACATGTTTTGAGTCAATTGTATGTTATGGTCAAATTATTATATATTGATTACATAGGTAATCACATTCATAATTTAATTATTTATTTGAAAATTTCTAAATAGACCCCTTAAATGGAATAGCCATAATGAGCCAACTAAGTTACCTTGCATACCAAAACTTGGTAACCAAGACCTTTGAGAAGGTGTTTTTCTTAAAATAAATCCCTCCTTTCAAGAGAGGTAGGGATTAACAACCCATGCTTATTATTGGCCATGTCAAAATACCTCCCAACATGTTTGGTGTTAAAAGGAGGGACTGTAAGACTATTTCAAAGTTTTCTTTTATTTTAGAGCTTTGCCTGGTAGTCCAATGGCCTTATCTTGGCTATGAGGACATAATTTTCTTTTGAATGTTTCAAGGCCTTCCCATGACTTGCCATAGCATCCCCACAAATTCTATGCAAAGTATATCCATGGTGGGGTGAAGAGTGCTGAGGAACATGTCCAAGATTTTAAATAATCCATTATCAAAAGGTATATTCAACATGAGGATATGGTTTATCACATATTCCCCCATTCACTAGATCAAATGAATTATTCTTGGTATTTTGGTCTACTGAAGGGTGCATCACCACTTGGGCCATATTTGAAAATCTATTTCTCAACCATTATAATGTACCATGGACCCCTTTTTTTTGTTTATTAGTTTTCCATGACACATAAAGATACTAATGATCCAATGGATACATTCAACCATAGGTTCCATTAGTTGTATAAGTAGTTGAAGGATCCCTTCTTACAAATATAGGACATATCCATAAAAGTTTACCTTGATGCTCTATATCCTTTGATTTTTATGTTCATTAGAATAAACCCAACTATCCTCACATCTTTGGCTTTGACCTATAAAGAGGATTACACAATAGATCAACAATCAATGCCCTATGTCTATAGCTCTCAACCTTCTTATCCATTGGGATAACCAAGAGTTTATCCCCAAAGTCCTTCAAGCCACATGCCTACAACTTATCCCATGAGTCATCAAGTGCCATACAATGTACTTCATAAAGATGATAATCAATATAATTTACCTAATGACCATTTTGTGCACTATAATTAAGTTATGTCTCAACCTTATTATTTCACTCAAATTTTTCTATTATTTAGAAGAAGGTAGTAAAACTAAAAATACAAATTATGGTAGGAATACCTGATAAAAAATTTGTGCATTGTGTCAGAAGATTATGGAGAGCTCTTCTTTGGCTTGGGAGGATGACCTACATGTAATAAAACATTAAAATGAATTTGTGGGTTAGACAAGTAGCTAGGTGGATTACCTAGCGCTAACTAGATCCCAAAAGTGAGAGCTTTCTTAGGGGTTGTCAATCCACTATTTTAAAACAATTAAGTTGATAAAATATGAAGAAATTGTTTGAATCAATAATCAAAAGGTACTAAAACTAATAACAAGAATTGCTTGATAAAGAGATATGCTAGAATGATCAAATTAGTGATAAACTAATTAGTGCTAGTGTTAATGGGTCAAGGTATTGCTCAGAAGGTCTAAAAGAGATTTGTGAACAATCAAAAACTTAAAAAAGTATATTTAGATAAGTGGGCCAAGGAAGCTTGCTTATTTTTATACCATAAGTAACCATTGATGATTGGGTTGACCATTGGTGGTTATGCCTGATCGTCAATGATCGTCAGTGGTTATGTTGACCATTGACTATTGACTATGCTAAAACTAGGTTTGATCAATAGCAGATTGATGGTATTCATAGATAAATTTTGGGGGTTGGGCAAAGGCTAAATTAATGGTAAAATGGAAATAAAGCACATGAATAGTAAAAAAACAAGGGCTTATCTTACCATAAGTGGGTTGGATGAGTAGTTGGCATAGTTGGCTTGTAGGTAGGATCTAGCTTGATTTTGATAGAGTAACAGTGCTTGGAAGCTTGGTTGAGAGGTGATAGCTAGTTAACTCTTAATGGAATGGTTTGATGATGTAGATGATGCTAGTATGATCATTAGATTATTGAAGAACTTGATTAACCTGTAAAATGGGAATCTAAGTACCTGAGCTCTTGATAATAATTATAGATCCATTAGACCTCCTAGACCTCTCTTTTTCATATGCACAAACAAGAGGTGGAAGGGAAGGTGTAACTAGGGATTTTAAATAAAATTCATGCATGCAAAATGATGACAACACAAATTACAAAAAATTATATTTAAAAAAGCTAAGGTAGTTGTTTGCATGGTATTTTCATGCTTAGTTGAGATGGTGGATCCTGACCATCGATGATCAAGGTGATTTTTGATGGTTAGGCTAATTGTTGATGATCGGGGTCTAGAGGGAAAGGGGACCTAATTGTCAATTTTACCCTATTTGGTGAAACAGGGTGCAGGTAGGTGGGTTAGGCCTAAGAGGTGTTGGATGGTCTAAAAAGGGGTTGTAGGGGGTCTAGGGGTAACTTTGACATTCATGATCACTGGTGTGTATATTTTTAATGTCTACATTTAACCCCTTTTTTTGTGTTACTCTTGTAAACAAGAAAAAAAATAAAAATGGAGTATAGGTCAAGGTTTTGGTTGCCCTGAGAGTGAGAGGATGTATTCCCCCTCAAATTGGGAGTTGGTGAGGTGAAGCTGAAGTGGGTACGAGTTTGATAAAGGGTAAATGTGGAGTTATGAGATGGTGACTCAAGGTTGAGCATGTAAGGTACAAACATGCACACAAAATGTGATAAAAAGGTGTGATAGCCAATATGATGTAAAAATAGATTGCCAATGTTGGTAAGAAGTTAAAGGGTTGGTGTTGAAAAGGACAAGTGATAAGTGAACCATGTGACCACCTATAGACATGGTGGCTATGAACACTCATAAATGCAAGTCTCTTAAGCAATTTTTATATTTCCTTTAGGTATTCAAGGTAGGAAGTGCTCCCAGGGAAAACACAAATGGGTCAAGTGTCATGAGTATCCAAGGTAGGAAGTACTCCTAGTGAGACACAAGTGGGCTAGTATGCATGAGGTAGTGAAAAATATAAAATTTCAACATGGTAATGTTATCATTATGGTCATAAAATTACACACTAGAGGGGCCACAAGAGTCTAATGAAAAGGTGATGAGGTAGTTGGTTATTACTAAAAATGCCTCTCTAAAAGTGGCAAGGGACTGGTGAGGATAGATTCTTGTTGATGTATGTTTGTTGAAAGAAGGGGAGGTGTGTTTAATTAGGGCTCCCAACCGTTGATGGTCAGGGTCCCCTAGAAGGTGACCGTCGATGGTTACTATGACCATTGATGGTCAGGGGAAACCCTAAAAATCCACCAAGTAAAAATTAAAAACAAAAATTACTTTTACTCATTATAAAATTTGTCCTTGGTCGACTTGGCTTTGGAAATTATGGTGTGCATGGAGAGAGTTCTTACTGAGTTGGTGACTACTCATTGGTTGGAGTGTGGGTGTGATCTTCAAGGGTCTAAGATGCAAGGAACATGTGGACCTAGTCAAGATGCTACTTATGGGCTCAGACCATGGAGGAGGTCATGGAATGAGGTAGGGGGTACATTTAATTAATAATTTTTGGTTGAAATTACTTATTTGTACTACTTAGGTAGGTAGGTCAGTATAGCTGGTAAAAGTTTTTTGGGCTCATTGTGCCTTGGGTAGGTTTTTATGGGTGTGGTAGGTACAATAGTAGGAGGGCCACTAGATTTAATACCATGAGCATGATATGTACCTATTATATAGAAGCTTAGATACTATGAGGCAATAGTGCTATATTAGTTGCCCCATGCCATGAGATTTGTAGAGTATAGAGCTAGTTTGGGTAGTGGGGTTGTGCTAGCTACCCCAGGGCAATGGGATACTATAGTTGGGAAGATAGGGGTCCTAAGGGGACCACTATCAGGTATTGGTATAGATGGGGCTAGTGGTAGCAATGTAGGTGGTTCAAGTGTTATAGGGGCCTATTTTGTATTTGGATATATGATATGTATGATTTTTTATTCTAGCCTATGCACCCATGTAGCGATACGTATATTTTGAGAGAGAGTTGATATTGATACATTGTTACATGTATGATTTATGACTATTTAATGTATATGATATATGACATTTGGTATTTTATGTGATGTTCATGTTTGTGATTTATGGTTATGGATGCTCATGGTTATGGTTATTAGTTTAGGCATGTGATGCTTAGAAAGTTGAATTGTGATGTTTTAATTATGTGCATGGTTAGATAGGATATGTTATGGATGGATACATGTTATGTATCATGTTTATGGTTATGTGTATTGAATGGTGAATGTATATGCTATGATTTTTTAATAGTGTAATAACATGTTTAATGGCTTACATGATGTGATGGATAGGTGAATGTTTATGGTTGGCTACTATATGTTTACATTGTGCTTGGCTTAGTGATGGATAGATGATGTTGCTTGTTGAAATAGTTCATGATGTTCATGCTCTTGGTATGATGTTTATTGTTCATGTTTATAGGCTTACATAGATTAATAAAAAATAAGAAAAAGAACAAGATGTTTTTTCATTGGTAAAGACCGACATGAAACCCAAAATTAGATTGGTTTAGTGAAAATAGGCCTTTCAAATGTTTCACATTAGCATTCCTAGGTTGATAGATAAGGATGCTAATAACATTGTGTCAAGTAAGCTCATGGTCTTATGCATATGATATATGCAGGGAGACTGGGTGAAATTGGAACTGTTAATGAGATTAGTATGCCTTTTTTGTAGGTGTCCAAAGAGGTGGTATAAATAAGTCTATGTCTATATATAAAGTGTAGATTGATCGATGCAGGAAGTCTAATAAGGAGAGCCAATTGTGGTTTTCCCAATTTTATTGTTGTTTAAGAGAGTTGATTGCGGCTTCAAAAAAAAATTCTTTTGAATTTTGCTTGAGGGTTAGAGAAGTTGATCGATGCAAGAAGCTTCCAAGAAATTGCTAGTTTTTATAATGATTTATCCATCTATCCTTCAAGGGATTGGTCTAGATTTATACGGTTAACTCAAATGCTTTTGAAAGTTGTCCTTCAAGGGAGTAATCCACCTTACATTTTGTAATTTTAGAATGAGTTTTCAATATTTTTCCTTTAAGGGAGCAATCTATGGATGCTAAGGATGGCCCATGGTTAATTTTATTTTTCTTGACATAGAGTTGTTCATACATGCTCAATGGATTGCCTTTGTGAAGGAAAAACTAAGTTGACATGGGGTGACAGTAGGTGAAAAGAAGGTATAGGTAACAACAACCATAGGAACTGATCTTAAAAAGATGGGAAGTACTATGAGAATCATGCCATGGATAGAGCTATGGTATCCATAGTTTAATATTAGGCTATGATTGTGATAGATAATCACATGATTCAGTTTTAGTCAGTTGCCCCTAAAAAGAGGGAAATGAATTTCATTGCAAGGGATGAGCTTAAGTTAGATAAATGATCATTATGATCCCTATATAGCAAAAAAAGGGATGTAGATGCGAAGCATTGAGAGGCTCAGGTTCTGGTTTCAAATGATAAGTCATTAATCCATACTTATGGGTAATGATGTAGGGTCCAAGCCAATTGAAGGCAAATTTTTCCCTTTTACTTTTCTCCATATTAGTGACATGTTGGTTTTTCTTGAGGACAAGAACTCCAATGTTGAATTCTCAAACTTTTAGGTGTTTGTTATAGGCTCATTTGATTCATTCTCCATAGACATGAAGATGGGAAAGGGTGGCTAAATGATGCTCATCGAGTAGCTCAAGTTAGGCTAAATGTTATTGATGGTAATCATCTTATGAAATGAGATCATGAAAATATATGTGAAGAGAAGGTATTTGGATTTTAAGATGCAAGATGGTCTCAGCTCCAAAGATGAGAGAAAAGGGTGTAGCACTAGTGGGGTTTTAGATGATAATACAATATGCCCATAGGGTGATAGTTATGTGTTAGGGTGTGGAGCTAAAAGCTTCACCAAGGAGCATACTTAAACAGGTTCGGGTCTATACAGACGCCGGCATCGGTCAGGATCAACCGACGTCGGTTAGTAGCAGTTGCAGAGGCGCCGACGTCGGCGATATGGTCGACCGGCGACGGTCACAGGCGAACAGGCAGGAACCGATGTCGGTTACCTGCGTGTCCAGAAATCTATTTTCGTGGATGGCAGCGAGTGTTTGCATGATAAGTTTGAGTCGTGGACTCAAGCTTCCGTCTCTATTGTTAGCAATACTATCTTTAGAGCCCTTGTTCAAGAGGCTTAACTGTTTGTTGTAAGAGCATGCTCAAGTTTCCCTATTTCTATATGTAGGAAGATCTTCTTAGCTTAGAATTGTAGAGAGTGTGTGTAGAACTGTAAGAGTAGAACATTGTGAATGTTTGAAGGACAGTATAGAGTTGCATTAATCCAGGTTGTTGGATTTGAATGTACTTGAGAGTGAGCTCTTGAGGAATAGAGATCTAGTGAAGAGATCTTGTGTGCATCTGAGAGAGGTGTGGAAGAACGAAGCTTCTTCATATTGTATTCCTATTGTAAAGAGTTTCAATACAAGTTTTCAGGGTGTTTTCTTGTATATCTTGTTCTGTGCTATTTATCATTTCAGTTACTTATCTATCTGATTTATTTCCGCGTTTATTGCTTTCACAAGTGTAATCTATTGTTGGTTTGATCCCCCAACATTATGTACAAGTGCTAATCCTAACCTGAGGCATTGAGCATTTTGGTAAGCATGTTGTTGAGGGTTTTGTTAGAAGCTTCATCTTGTCCATTTACTTATGGGCAATAAGGTGATGAAAATCTAAGTTTAATACCAAATACGTCACAAGGGCCCTAAACTTGTTTTTTTTGAAAGATTTAACATTGTTAGTGATGATCTTATGGGGAACGCTAAAATGGCAGATGATATGATGAGTGATGAATTTGATAATATTTTTAGCTTTCATCAAGACAAGAGGAATATCCTCCACCCATTTCATAAAATATTTAGTTGCGGTAATGATAGATGATGTCATTATGAAGAGTGAGGGTTGATTTCACTAATAAGGTTTAGATCCCATTATGAGAAGGGCCAAAAATATATGGACACATGAAGGATATTACTAGGTACATGATGTAAATTAGCATGTTATTGACACTTGACACACTTTTTCACGTAATCACAACATTCTTGATTAAGGGTCAGCCAGTAATAGCCTAGGTGGATGATACGCTTGGCCACAATGAGGCCATTAAAGTGTCTACCATAAATACCATCATGTGTCTCTTTGATGGCATGAGAGGCTTCTAGACCATGAAGGCAATAGAATAGGAGGCCACTTAAGCCTCTTTTGTAGAGGATTCCTCCCATAATGTTATAGTGGGAGGTGCTCTAAATAAATACCTGATGGCCATTCCTAGAGAGGCTAGAGGAAACTATGCCAAGGTGAAGGTAGCCAAAGGTTTGTTAGTACCAAAGGTTAGGCAGGATCTCCTCCATGCTAAAGATGGTTGGAGTGTCTATCTTGGTGTAGGAGGGCTCAGTGAGGTGATGGATAATGACCATTATTTTGGAGTTTGAAGGTGCTAACAAGATTTGAGAGGTAAGCAAAGACATGATATCAACAAATTTATTGGTAGATCATGGGGTGGTCTAAGTATGGTAGTGGTTGAATGATGCTAAAATTTATGTAACTAGTTGCTTGTGCAATTATAAAACCTCATTCTTACATTGGTATATACTGGTAACTTGGTTGACCACAAGTTGGGAGTCACTAAAGATATTGATTATTTTAGCTCCTAAGGCTAAATTAGTTTGGATACCTATTACTAGGGATTCATATTTAACCACGTTGTTAGTGCATTCAAAGTCAAGTTTAAAGGATAAGGGAAGTGGTTCATTGATAAGGGGGATAAGGACAATATCGGCTCCCCACCATGCTGACATTTGAAACCATCAAAAAACATGGTTACCTAAGGGGAGGTTGATTATTTTCTAGGGGTGCCTCAGATAGTTGGTTAGCAATTACTTGGCCCTTTATTGACTTTTGCTGGAGTAACTCAAAGTCAAACTTATCTAAAAACATGAGACACTTAGCCATACACTAGTTTTAATATGGTTTAGAGTGCATGTATTTGAGGGGGTCAGTATTGGTTATGACTAAAGTTTTGTGGTTAATAAGGTAGTGGTAAATTTTCATGGCCATGAAGACTAGGGCCAGACATAGTTTCTCAGTATGCATGTATTGAGTCTCATATTTAACAAGTGTATGGATAATGTAATAAATAGCTTGGTCATTGTGTTATTCATCTCGATGGGCAAGCATCACCCCTAAGGAGTGGTCTGTGATAGATATATAGAGGTAGAAAGGTTGGTCATTATTAAGAGGTGTAAGGGTAGGTGGAGATAGAAGGTATTCTTTGAGTGTATCAAAGGCCTTTTGAAAATCAATATTTCACTTGAAAGAGATGTCCTTTTTCAAGAGGTGGTGGAAAGGCTGACACTGATTAGAGAACTGGGAGATGAAGTGATGAATGGATTAAAGTCTCCCCTACAAGATGTATAGTTGTTTAAGATTGGTCAAAGGTAGCATCTCAAGGATGGATTTAATTTTGGCTGGATTAACTTCAATTCCTTAAAGGGAATGATGAAGCCAAGAAGTTATCCTGATAAGACCCCAAAAATACATTTCTTAGGATTGAATTAGATGTGATAATGGATAAGTCACTCAAAGATAATCTTGAGAATGGCTAAATGGTCTTTGCAAAGATTGGACTTCTTGAGAAGGTCATCCACATAGTATTTTATGATTGTATGGATAAGGTCATGAAAAATATATGTCATGACCCATTGGTAAGTTGCACTAGCATTCTTAAGACCAAAGGACATGACTCTATAATAGAAAGACCCCCATGGGGTGATAAAGGCCATTTTATGCTGATCTTTGAGGGCAATCAAGATCTAATTATAACCTAAGAATCCATCCATGAGTGACAACATCTCATGGCCTATTATAAGATCAACAGGTTGGTCAATGCTAGGTAGAGGAAAGTCATCCTTTGGGTAGGTGAGGCTGAGATCATGAAATTCCACAAAGATATGTAGTTTCCATGTGGCTTTAGTGATAGGTATAATGTTCAAAATCCATTGGGGATAGTCAATGGATTAAATGATGTTAACTAAAAGGAGGCATTAGAGATCTTTGATAAGGAGGGCTATGTGAAGATGCATTAAATGAAGTTTCTATCTAACAGGTTTGGTATCATGAGTTGTGATGATGTTGTGGGTGCCAATGGCTAGGTAAATAGCAAGCATATCAACATATGACCAAGGGAATGCAATGCTACACTCATGGAGGAAGGTTAAATAGTCATGTAGTTCCTTAGGGGTGAGAGTTTGGCCAAGTTTGATAATGTGGGGGTTGTCTGAAGTGCCTATGTCAATGTCTATGGTAGATTCATTCAATATGGTTAAGGTTTCTAGAAGTAAAGATTTGTGGATGGAGGAATTTGGTGCACCAAGGTAGGTGAGAATAACATCATCAGCTTGACACTAAATAGTGTTAATGGTAGGAGAATCGTCTCCCATGAGTTTAGGATGGATCAAAGGGATGGATATGGGTGCCCATTACTTTTGGTAAGTTAGGGGACTAACGGTAATCATGTTGATGGAAAAAAAAATTGGGTGGGATGATGTCCTCATCCTCACTCTCAGGTTGAGGGGATGTTGGTAGGGAAGGGTTCTCTTTTATAACAATGGTAGTGGTAGGTTTATTGGCTTTCTTCTTATTAGGTAGAATGACACTAGGGCCATGTTTCTCATGAGGCTTTTGGGTCTTGATTGAGGCCACCATGTGTGGGCCATGTTCTTAGCATCCTAAACCAAATCCCTTCTAAGCACACCTGTGAAGGTATAGTTTGGTGAATTTAGGTTTGTCCAAGTAAGATAAGTTAGAGGTGAATAGTTGAGGCAAAGGGTGGGTCATGGTAATGTTAAGTGGCTTATCATTTCCCCATAGATGAAGTGAGTTTGACAGTTGGGAGGTCCTAAAGGAATAATAGTTCCAATGTTGGAGTCATAATCTGATTGGTAGTTAAGTTTCCTATATTCTTAGGGGGTAAAGAGGGCATCCAAAGTGAGGAGACAGTATTCTCCAAGGGTAAGGCATTGAAAGGTAGACTCCAAGGGATTAGTTTTGGGTATTTGGTTTTTGTAAATAGATGAACTGGTAGATTCTTTTGTAAGAGGAGAAGTAATGGCTTTAGCTTCCATAGGTGGTAGTTTTTGTGGTACTTTAGATGGAGGTAAGAGAAAATCATTAGGTTGGTAGGTCATATTGCATGTTACAAAAGTGCTAGGGTCAGCTTTTATGATAACCACCTAACCTTCATGTTCAAACTTGACACAATGATGGAAGGTGGAAGGTACACAAGCCATGGCATAGATCTAAGGTCTCCCTAGTAAAACATTATATTGGAATTCACCTTTAACCACATATAAAATTTTAGGGAGCATGCGAGGTCTTATCCACGGTAGTGATCATAGTGTCATTAAAGGATCTAAGAATGGCTAAAGTTTTAGACATGACATTCTTCGATAGCTTAAGTTGATCATAGGCATGGGAAGAGATGATGTTGATACTGGCTCCCCCATCAATCATAACCCATTTCATGTGGGTTTGGTTGATATGGGTAGTAATAAAGAAAGGTGAATCCAAGTCTTTGGGGTATATGGAAGGTATCTTTGAGTCTTTGAAGGTAATAAGGGTTGAGAGTTAGAGAGCACCCACAAAGGCCTCTGTAGGTTAGGAGTCATTCAGTCTAACCTTAATGATCTGCATAGCCTCTATCATGGCCTAGTGATGGTGAGGTAAGGTGGAAATGAGCTCATAAAGGCTCATCTTATCTAGAGTTTTCTAAAGTTGTTTAAGAATGAACCTCTTAATGGATTCAAAAGGATTACCCTTAGAGGTACCTAAGATGGTTAAATTGGGTGGAGCTAAGGATGCATAGGTTGGATCAAGTTTAGTTTAGGATGAGTAGGTGGGTATGTCCATGGAATGGACACCTTGGCTTGCCCTTTATCTCTTGGTCATGATCATGTGACCACATTTATGGTATAGATAGAGGAGAGTGATGTAATAAGAGGTTGGGTAGGTTTTCCATCATTTTGAGGTGAGAGTGTAGGATTCAGTATACATTAGCAAATGGCCAATGGGTGCTTTGGTAGAGGGGTCAAGGGAAGATCTTCTTGAAGAGATCATCCCAATCATAGTGCTAATGGATAATGGCCTGGAGAGATTTTTAGTTCTCCATATCATGTTCAGGTGTCCTATGATAGGAACAAATTTGATGATCATTATACCAAACTAGTTTTGAACCAAGAGGATCAAAGGGTCTGATAGGAGGTAAGGTGAAGTACAAATATTATAATAACCTTTATAAAATGGGTGAATATGATTCAAAAAGAGGTGGGAAAGGTTTAGGGGTTGTCATTTTGGTTTGTTAGTGGGGTGATTTCATGGTAATGGGTTTGGTAAGAGAAATCTTGGGTGAGGTGATGTTTCTAGGTAATGGTTTTGGTTTAGGCATGTTAGTGGTTAGATCATTCAAGTTTGATAGTTTGGCTATCGGTAGTTCAAGAAAGACTGGTGTATCAGAAAATAATTGTGCCAGTGTAACCAATAGCATTGGATGACATATGTTAAAAATAATTTACTTTTTGGGTAAATTTGATGGATAAGGGACCAAGATAGAGGATAGGGTGAAGGAAGGGAAAACCCTAGGTATGTGACTATTCATTGGTTTTTCTCTTTTGGTTGGTTCAGGTTAAGGTTTAGGTGGAGGTTTAGATGGGGTCAACTCCACTTTAAGAAATGGGCAAACCAAACTCTATATGTGGAAGATATCAAGGTTTGTAATAGGTTTGTTTGGTGGTTTGCTTGTTTGAGATATGATTACTTCGATTGGTGAGGAACGTGAGAGGTTGGTAGAAGTTTTAATTAGTTTAAGAGGTGGTGGAAAGATGATAGATTGGGTGGTTAAAGGTTTTCTAGAAGGTTTAGGTTTGTTGATGTAAGGGAGGCCTAAATGTTATAAAAAAGTGGCTTGATTCATATCTAGTTTTAGGAGAAATTCTAATTTCTGAACTAATGTGTAAAAAGCTATGTATTGGTTTTTCTCCGTGGGTAGTGGATGTAAGAGATAGACTTGTAGATTGGGGAGGTTGGTTGATTTCCTAAGGTTAGGGAAGTAAGGTTGAGATAAATAGCTTGTCCATGGGAGGTATTGATAGAAATTCTTCTCCTTTAAGAACAATATCCATAAGAGTAGTGTTTTTTTTTGGGTAGTTGGTGGAGGTGGTGAATCAAGAATGTTTACTTGTTTAGATGTACCTTTTGGGGTAGATTGTGATGATTCCAAAGATTTAATGACTATGCATAGGGAAAAAGGAACATCCTAGGGTTGAATATCTAAAGGAGGGGAAGATGAATATTCTACCTCTATAAGTGAGGTGGGGGAAGAGTTAGTAGATTGGATGGTTGGGTCCTCATGGGTAGGTGTATCATGAACCATGTTAACCGTGTGGATGTCATGAGAAAATTCAACCTATGTGTCCTCATTCTATATAGGGGCATGGTTGGGAAAAGGATTTATAAAGATGTATAGGGCTTGATTTTAAGGGGCATTGGGGTTATCCAATGCAATTTCCCCCTTATCAATGAGTCTTTGAATAACATTCTTGAAAGTATTACATCGGCTGACGTCATGTCCAATTACTAGATGAAAGGCACAAAGGTTATTTTCATTATACCAATTAGGTGATATATGAGAAGAATCAAACTTTGGGGGAGGTATGATGGGTAAAATTTGTACAAGATTAGCTTTTAGTAACTTTTCCAACATTGAGGCATAAGATTATTCACATAGAGTAAATTGCTTTTGGGTGCTTCAGTTTGGGTTCTGTGAGCTTTGGTTAGAGGGATTGGGAAAGTTTTGTTGATTTACATTAGGTGGTGGGGTAGCCTTAAGGAAAACTACATTTTTAGTTCCCTTATTTTTTATTCCTAGAGTTAGCTTGATTGTTTTCTTTGGAGGAGAAGGCTTCATTGGTTTTGAAGGTAGAGTTTTTATTTCATAACTTTAATTTACCCTCATCTATGGCTCAGTTCTCTAACTTATGCAACATGGTAAAAGCTTCATCAAATGTTCTAAATCTTTGGACACATAATTTAGAAGAGATTTTCTTGGTGCAAGCACAAGAAAAAATTTTAATCAATTCAAGATGAGGTAAGGAAAATGATAATTGGTTGATCAAACTTCTCCAACGAGCCATAAAATCAGCTATAGACTCATCCTCAAATTGGTGAATGGAATAAAGGTTAGTGATAGAGAATTTCTTGGATATGTTGATTGAGAAGTGATCCAAGAAGGTTTGAGTTGATTTGTTAAAGGAGAAGATGGAATTTTTGGTAATGGCACTATACCAATCTAGTGTCGGGCTAGAAAGAGACATAGGAAATGTGTGCAAGAGTAGGGCATCATCGTAGGCAATCATGTAACAATAATGCTCAAATGTTCTTAAATACTATTGGGGGTCTTCCTTACTATTAAACTTGATAATTTTTGGAAGCTCCCATTGGGTTTGATAAGGTCTGATAGGAACTAAAGGGTGGATGGGCTCATTATAGATTTGTTCATAAGATAAAATGTTATGGGCTCTCGAAAGGGATGACTCAAGAGTTTTCATTTTGTCCATGATTATTTTCATTAAGTCTATTTGAGGTGGTGCACTTGAGGGGTTATAAGGCATATATTATGGTTAGGGAATATATTGATAATTGATAAGAGGTTTGGAGATGGCCCTATATTGATAAGAGGTTATGGCAGGTTGGGTAGATGACATATAAGGATAGGTAGCTGATGGTGATTGGATAGTAGGTATATACCCTTGCGAGTTAGGGGTATAACCAAGGTTAGATGATGTAGGTAATTTTTGGGATGTTGATTTGTGGTTGGGTTGGTAATTAGAGGGGTGGTAGTGACCTTTGTATTAATGAGTGGTGAGGTAGAAGGGATAGGTACCCCTAAACCTGGTAAAGAGGTATTAATCAATGGGCTAGGTTTGATAAAGGGGAGGTTAGAGATACAAGTGGTGGGTGCCCCAACTACAAGTGGGACATGATGGGTTAATGGTTGGGTTGTCTCCAAGGTAGAGGAGTCATTATTATGGATGGATGGTGTAAAGGTAATAATTGTTTGGATAGGTTGGTTCTCAGCCATAACATCAAAGGGGTTAGTAGACAAAGATGCTTAGGTGGTCAAAGTTTGGGTGGTGACCATGAAAATAGGGATACCCTCCATAAGGTGGGATGGCATACCATAAGGAGGATCTTGAGGTGAAGTTAAAACTAGGGTATGGTGAGAAGAGGTGTTAAAATAGTGTTGAAGGGCCACTAGATTATTGTCTAAAAAGGTGGTAAAATCCATGTCCCCTCAAGGGAATACCTGAGGGAAATTAGGGCTTCCCAATGGATGAGGCGAATCTTCTACCTCAAATATGTACTCCATAGATGAGGAGATAGAAGAGGTTGATTTAGGTGATGAGGTGATATGTGCTATGGGGTCAAAGTCGTCAGAGTAGGCTGAAATGTCCAAGTCCTCATTACTTTTACCAAATTTGGTGAAAATAGGCACCTTTACATCCTATAAAGTTGGTAAGCTATACTTTTACACTGCCTACCAATGTGTGGTAGTGTTTTTGAATGTGTACACTAGTTTACCCATTCTATCCATATTTTTTAGTATGCACGTCTCAATGTTATGGACATAGTTTTCTATAGGATTAATTCTTTCATACCTTGAGAGTGCATCAAACTTTCCTTTAATAATGTGGAACACTCTTTTGACCCATTTATTAGTGCAATGGGTCCATATTTTAGGAGTGTGAGTAATTTATATCCAGCCTATCTTTACTAATTTTGGTGCCTTTTTTCGTACCAAGTAGCATCATTGACTAATTATCTCATATGATTCCTTGACCCATCAATCACAAGCAATATCTGTGGTGTCTGAAGCCAATTATCCATCCTTCCAAGAGAGGATTCCTTCATTGTTTGGCTCTAGTGTCTCAATGCCCTGCATTGTGATATTATAGGTATGGTTGATTTCATCCTTAATATCTATGCTCTTAACATAGGGGGTCCTTAGTCATTTGAAAGAGGTATGATTACTCTTTCCTTTCCATTCTAAAAGTTCATGTAGTGCCTTTTAAACTACATATCTATATTATTTACATAACACCAAGGTCTTCCTAGAAGCTTTAGGTAGTTGTCCTACTCCATTAGCTCTATTACTTCAAAGTCAACCTAGAATTTGATGCCCATGATACCTACAACTATTCTTTTTAGAATTCTGATAGGATGCACTTGAGTCTTATTGGCCATGAAGAGCACATGAGGGGAAGGTCTCAAAGTTAGGCTACCCATTTTCTCCCAAGAAGTCTTCATCAATATGTTGACCTCAATGCCTATGTCTACAAGAACTTCACAGATAGACTAGGCATCAATAGTGGTATCCACTAAGAGTTCCTAGTCATATTTAGCATTCTAAGTATGTCAAACTTCTCATGACCTCTTTATGCATGGCATGATGACCTTAACTTGATTATTCCCTCAATGTTACAAGAGTAAGTTCTTTAATAGGGGAAAGATACCCTCAGTCTATAGGAGGCATAAGATCTTGGTCAATTCTTGTACGTAAGCCTTGAAATTATTTTTCTCTTTTTGGGCCATGATAATCTTTGATTATAAGTCCTATACTTATTGGAATTCTCCTTATAAGTTTTAGATTATGTTCATAACCTATTTTAGTACATCACTTTGGTGCGTAAGGTATGGATAAGGTGAATATGATAGCTCAGGATGTGTTATAAATTTATTTTGACCCTTATTCCTATACTCGAGGTGTAACTTAGATATTGATGTAGCTAACAACTACATGGTGAATCCACTTTGAGTAGTTGCCTACACCTTTAATTTTGTTGTGTGTGTAGGTTGCAACTTTGGAGTCCATTTTTTAATTTTTACTCTAGTCTGATTATCCTTGTGCCATTGTCTATATAAGGCCTTCCTTGGGTCAAATTTTTGTAAATTTTATGGCATTATTCAACCTTATGGGGACCCTAATAATACCCACAAGTGGGATGTGTAGGGTAGTCACACTGATAAAGCTTTATTGATCCAAACTTATAACATTAACATGGTGGGAACCTTCTGCCACTGCATCCTCTACCTCACCCTCTATTACCTCAATGCATCCCAAAACTTACATTCTATTAGTTATATCCATTATTCCCTTGGTTTTCTTTCCCTTCCATATCTTTTGTATCCTATCACATGCCCCTTTGCATGTTTTCATGTATTTCATCAATTACTTGACAGTAAAAAATGATATGGGTATAGGCATCACACTAACAATAATAAATGTTTGTGTTGGCTTAGCTAGTGTACTGTAGCAAAGGGTAATTTCACATGTTGTGTGTTTCTTGATAGATATCATAGCTTAGAATTAAAGTGTACACATTCTTCCATAGGTAGATAGTTTTATTGTGGCCTTCTACTTTATAGTTGGTGCACCATAATCCACTTCAAGTGTCATACATAGAACTAGCAACAAGTTTTTAGATTTGGGATGCTATAGATGCAATTTTTGCCTCCATAAATGGGTTGATCTTAGTGTCAACACTTTTGACTACCTTGACTTTGAGTGCAGCTTCAAGCACTTCTTGAGGTTTTGTAAAAGTATTCATGGAAATTCCTTGAAAAATGGCATGAATAACACCCTAACAAACCACTCCACATGTTAAGAATGGTGGATATCATATGGGAGCTTTGATAGGAGAGATTTGAACCTTGCATCATATAAACACACACTTTTTTTGAGTCCTTGGATAATTTTATTCAGTGTGGCAATGCTCTATTATTCAAACTTTGGGAGGTTGAACTCTTTTAGGAATTCATCCTTTAGGGTATCATAGTCAATCATGGCCTAGTTTGGATCAAAATTCCTATACCAGATATGGGTGTGATCAAGTAAAATAGTTACAAATTGAGTAGCCTTATGCTTAAACTAGATTATGCCTCACACATGCTATTGTAACTCACACTTCAACACATGTTCTATAGTATTTTCCACGTCATGATACTCTAGGAGGTGTATAGACATTTCATAATAGATATTCTATTGGGGGGGGGGGGGGGGGGGGGGGGGTAAGCTGGTACTTGTGGTGTTACCCCCCCTACCATCTATCCTCTAGGTAGTTATCTTATAATGCCTTTAGCCCTAGTGGTAGGCACTAGTCCTATCATTATTACTAGTGTAATTGATGTCATCAGTGTTGTGTTACTTGTCTATGGTGTTGGACCACTTTTATGGGTTGTTTTTCACCTTGCATTGCTTACATAAGCTATGTTATTACACTTGCATTCAATTTTTTCTATGGTGAGATAGAGCTCAATGGTCTAGAGGTATTTTCACTCATATCCTTGTATGGAATAATTTGTTTAATAACAAAGTTATAATCTAAATATGTAAAACATCTAAGATCCAAGGCATTGGTATGGTCAATAATCACTTCTATACTATCCTTAAGTGGGGGATCTAATACATGAGCATGCATCACAAGTTCAAAGGGGGTAGGCATGTCATTCATATCTATATTCACCAAATTCTATGAGAACTCAATGAATTACACACCTATCAAGTGTCAATCTCAGTCCATCACTTCATTATACCTTTCATCTTTGTGTTTTTATTTTACAAGAGATCCTTCCCCATGCCCTTCCCATTCATTGTAGGTCCTCTCAACACTTTTAGATTCTAGATCCTCTATTAGTAGGTATCATCTCTTATTATAAGCTTGTCTTCTAAGCTCTTAGGTGTTAATTGGATCATCCCCTTCCATGATACCTCACCTACATATCCCCATCTTCCCCTTTATGTAGATCATGCATGAAAGGATTTTAGCTTTCCATCATTAGAGTTTAAAAATCATAATCAACCATTAGCTTCTTGAGTTCTATTCCAAACTCCTTCCCAAATGTGCCTCTAGGGTTGTATAAGAACTACTACTCTGATTCCTTAGGGCACAAATAATTTGATATTTCAAACTCAAGTACATAGCTATTCAGATCTCCTTGCCACCATTTATCCGCCACTCTATTCCAAGTAACATCCAGGGTCTCAAGCCTCTCTAGGTGTTCCTTTGTCCACTCGTAGCATCGTCCATAAATTCTTCTTATATGGGATGAATATGCATCTAACCACTTGTACACATGCTTAGGTAACTCACAAAAAATACCTCATACAAAGCATCATATAGGTTATCCTAAACCCATTTTTTGGACATTTTTCCTTTATATATTAGATGCTTCTATGTAAAACTATTTTCCACTTGGTATAGTTAGCACTCAATGGTCTCAAGAGAGAGTTATTGCATCATTCTATTGCACCATCATAGTAATAAAATTCAACATGGGTCTTGATAATGGAACCAAAATAAGATTTATATTCATTATAATAAGTTTTTCCTTCTCTTTCTCTCTATCCTTCTCTTATTTTATTTATTTTGTGTATTTACTAGATTAGGTAGTTTATATCTTGGGTATCAATTAATGCAATTTATTGTGAATGCTTACATTGACTACTCAATCTCTATCTATGGCTTCATAGGCATTGCTGAATTGACTCTTGTGTGTAATGGATGTGTTTTGAGTCATCTAGAATTCAAGGTCAAATTATTATATGATGATTTCTTATATAAGCACATTCATAATGCAATTATTTGTTTAAGTAGGCCCCTTATATGAAATGGTCACAACAAGCCAACTGTGTTACCTTGTATATTAAGCCCTGATAACCAAGACCCTAGGAAGGGTGCTTCTCTTGAAAAAAATATTCCTTTTATGAGATTCAGGGATTAACAACACCTACCTATTATTGTCCATGTCAAAACACCTCCCAATATAAGTATGTACCATACTGGAAAAGATTTTTAAGAATATAGATGTGATGAGAGGTCACAAAATTGAAAATTAGCTTATCAGCCTAAGTCCTAGCAACTTTAACACCTTTTAGGATTTATTCACCAAGGTCAAGTCTTTGAGAATGTAGTTGAAAGAATTTGGTGTTGGAGAGTGTTGTCATTTATGTCAAATATTGATGTCATGTGTGAATTGATGTCAAAGGTAATGACAAAGTGGTGATGTCATGATGATGATGAGTTTGAGCCTAAAGTTGTGCAAGGTAGTATTTGGATGCATATGATTTAAGGTAAGTATTGTTTAAGGTTTATCATATTGTATCTAGCATGTTGATATGGTTTCAGGTCAAGAGAAGACAAGTATGTGATCAGTGTGTTGGCATAGGCTTGGTAGCCTAGTAATGTAAGCATGGATCTTCAGTATATGCTTGGATAGGAAGTTTATGAATTTTATGGATAATGAGATCATGTTGTAGAGGTCCTATGGGGTGTTAAAATTTCTTAAAATACTTTAAAAAATTCTTGGTGTTTATCTAGTTCTTCATTATGTTCATCTAGGCATAGTTGGTTCTATGGCATAAAAATATGAGTAGGCAATTTGATGGCATCATATTTTACATGTGTGAATGTTTTAGGAGCAAATTTATATATCGATGGATTCCCCTATGTGAGGAGATCATATGGTTAAAATTTTAGCTCATGCGATTGAGTGCAACAAAAGTTAGTAAGGGGAAAAGTTAGCTTCTCAGATAGATTTACTATGTTCCCATACTTAGCTAGACCATCACTGCATGTTATGTAGATATGGATGAACCATCAAGTTTGAGCATTTATTTCTAGTACTTAAAAATTCAAATGAGGTCGAATGAGTTTATGGAGATATTGTCTATAATGCCAAGAAGGTCCCCTAAAAAATTGGACTTTTGAAGTGTTTTCTAGGTCATGTTTTAAATATTCAAAGTTGTTATTGTAGATTATGTCATGCTAGAAATCATCAAGTTTAAACATGCTAAAGTCTGAGGTAACTAGTCAGTAGATCTAATAGTGCACGTTAAATCATAGATCTTGATCCAATGGTGCTTGTAAAATTTAATATGTCAAATAATGAATGTGCTAGTGACAAGTGTCACATTCATAGAGATTGGATAGAAGATCAATGGTTCACGAGTGTTTGTGCTATCAGAAGATCAATGATGTGAGTCAAAGTCAAAGATTTAAATGTGTAGAAGGCATGCATAATTTCCAAGTGGCATAATCATGAGAGCTTAGATCTTAGATCAATGGTGAGCACTGCAAGATAAAGATCTAGCTAATTCATAGAGATTGATGGAATGCATTTGTTGCAAATTGTCAAGAAGAAGTAAGATGATGACAAGTGTTTAAATTTTAACAATTGTTCAGTGACCGTTGGAATTAAAATATTTGAATTTGTGAAGGAAGACCAGTCTATATATTTTATGTTATATATTTTGATATATGTAGAATTTAATCATGGTGTAAAAGGAAAAGTTGTAGAGGAATTCATGGCACATCCATAGAACCTAGTAAGAAGATCTAATTATTTTTACAATAAAAGATATGGAGCTCCAAATTTAACTATGGGTTTGGCCATAGTCTTTAAGTGACTCGATAAGGATATTTGAGTTTGTTCTGATGGTTTTTTAATGCTTCAAGATGAATTATATATTAGAGAGTGTTGTAAACTCTTTGAGGATGATCTATATGGATTTTAGAGTTTTGACCAATCCATATTAAATATGAAAAAATTCTTATAAGTTTATTGTGTGTTCATTTTTGGTGATCATATGTACAAAATCATGTTTGGGCTAATTTGGATTTAACAGAGGAGTGTTGTGATGCCTATGATCATTTGAGGATGTCAAAAGGGTCATGTGGAGTGGGCCTATTTATTTTTAAGTGGTATTATGTTTTTAATTTACTCATTGAAGTGATAAAGGATTGAATAGGTCTCCATGAGACCTATAAGGGCTATTAAGGCCTAATTGAAAGGCGTAACTACTTAAGTTTTACCCATAGTTGCTATGGCCAACCAGTGAGGATAGTATTGAGTTATGTTAGTTGTTTTAAGGGTTAAGGCAAGTCTAAGGGATGACCAAGAAGATAATAATCATGAAGGATCTATAAATGTTGAAATTAAAGATGATGGTTTCTATACTTGAGAGACTTGATAGAAGATGTGTGTGTGAGTTGAAGAGTGAAAGAAAGAAAGAAAGAAGGGTGTGTGCTTTATGGATGGGTTACAGAGTAGAATAGGTTGATGACTATGTGTATGACATGTAGGTCATATTTTTGATTTTAGAATAGTTCTCTTATAGGTTTGAATATTCAGGATGAGTGAAGAGGTCTAAAGTGATCCAAAAGGATGTTTTGGATGCCTTAAGTATGAATAAAGGATAGATGATATATGTGTAAGCTTGGTGGTTATTTAAGAAGTATATCAAAGTGTGGACTGTGTGTGTGACCATTTGGTCATGTTGTTGAGGTGGTGATATATTTGTTTATAAGAAGTGTAGAGTGATCTAAAAGGTGGTTTTAGATGTTTGTGGCTATGTGAAAAAGTGAAGGGGGCTGATATACATTGTATCTTCATCAGATTGGTAGGTAATCAATGTTTAGGAGATTTTAATTTCATAGGTGTTTGTAGTTTGCTCAACATCTACATAAAAATGACTTGACCAATAGGTGGTCAAAAGGAAGATCTTGATCATCTTAGGGGTAGATGCTCCTTGTGAAACAAGTGTTTCACTAAAGCCAATCAGAAGGACTTGATGAAAAAGTGGTTAGAAGGACTTAATCATCCCAAAGGGTAAATGTTCCTTATGAAATAGGTGTTTCACTCAATTCTAATTAGAAGGATTTGACTAGTCTCATGTTTTTGATTACCTTATAGGACAAGTAGTCCATGTGTTTGTAGGCTTGAGAGTGGGTTTTATTCCCCAAGAGGGTTTATCACATAGATCTTGTGTTGTGTGTATGATCTTGCATTATCTATTATTCATTTTTATATATGACTTGTTTATTCTATAAATTCTTGTGGTAATTGATTAAGAATTTGAAAGGATTGGAATTAAAGTCTAAAATATCTAGCTCACTGATTCATCCCCCGCTCTCAGTGATTGTACCTCTAACAATTGGTATTAGAGTAGGTCATTTAGAGGAAGCTTAACAAATTGAAGAAGATCCTAAGTAGCACAAGATGGCTAAGCAGTTGAAGAAAGATAATCAACAGTGGAAGGTTGTGATCAAGGCACTTGAAGAGAAGATATGTACTTTGAAGAAATATGTCAAAGAGGATGAGAAAGTTATCAATGATCTTAAGGTTTAACTAGAAGATACCAAGGCAAGTTTGAGTTCAAAAGAGGAAAGTTATTCAAAATAAAAGGACATATTTAATGATGAATAAGTTTACTATGAGAGTGGAGAATAAGAAGTATTCTATGACGGTGAGGAAAAAGTAGATCTAGGAGTTGAGCTCATAAAGAGGAATCATAAGATGATGTATGTGATCAAAATTCTTAAAGCACAAGCCAATTATCTTGAGGTAAGTTTGTTAGGCAAGACCAAGAGAGATGAGAAGAAGTATCAAGAGTTGATCAAGTCTCTTGAAGAGAAAATATGTAGATTGAAGGATGACATGGCTAAAGAAGCCAAGGAGGATAAGGAAGTCATCAAGTATCTTAAAGGTCAATTAGAGGTTTCAAATGGTAGCCTAAAATCAAGAGAAGAGTGTAGATATCTCAAGACTTAGTTAGAAGAAGCCAATACCAAGGTGATTTCAAATCAAGGTGAGCATCATAAGATGATTAATAATATTGATTTTATTTAGATTAGAGCATGAACAACTCATAGATAAGTTGGACAAGCTGGAAAAGGAACATGTAAAGCCTGAGTAAGCTAATAAAAATATAGGCTTTGAAATCAATGTAAGAAGGTTTGTTAGACAACCAAATGCTTCAAGGTATGCTAATTTATTCCATGGTCATTTTTATACATGTAATAAGTATGGTCGTAGAGATAGGGATTGTAGAATTAAGTTAGTCAAGTATGGACATTCATGGAGTTATGATAGAAAGAGTTTTTGGCCAAAGATTGATCATAATTTAAATCTATCAAAAGGTATGAATGATGTTATTTTTTTCATTTGTGATAAGAAAGGTCATATTTATAGACTTTGTCCTAGTAAAATTGATAAGCCCTCAAGTAATCTGAAGAAGGGAGAGACTCCTAGAAAGCATATCAAAATTCAAACCATGATGTGGAGACCTAAGACAGTGAAGGCTGGTCCTGTTGAGCTCAAAAATCAAAATTTTGATACTGTAGAAAAGGAATCAGTTTTGGAGGTGTCTCAAGAGTTCTAAGGAAGTTTGATATCAATCCAAATGGAGAAGAAGGTGGATGATCCAAGAATCAAGTCAGTTATACCATTCAAGGCCAAGGAGAATCTAAAAGAAGGATCACAATCTAATGGTTTATTTGTTGTAGTTGAAGAATTTTTAGGTAAGAAGGAGTTTTATGATTGCAAGAGTTTTTGTTGTCTAATTTCAAATAGGATAAGGTGTTAGGTTAAGATATATTCCAAGAACCTATGTTTTCATCATGCATTATCAAGGAAGAAAAAGAAGAGATGGATGCTAAGCAAGTTATTTTAGCTAAGGAAATAAGGAAGAATAAGAAGGTTATGCAGTCCTATGATGAGGACTGGTATGCTCCTGTATTTTATGTCCTTGTGAAGTAGATATGTCTTTGTTGTGCTTCATTAATACATTTCTTAGTTTCAAGAAGCATGTGGTCTTGTAAGGGTGTTTTCAGTTAGAGCAGTATGTAGGGTCAGATTGAAGGATTCCAAGTTGCAAAGGAGGATTTGTGAGCTTTCAAGATTATATTTTATCATAGAAAGGTTTTTTGACCTTATTTTATCATGCTCCAAGTGGTTTTGTGGTTTGAAGGTATGTTGAAGTCAAATTGGAGATGTTTGAGTGCTCTAAGTTTCTCAATTTTGGCTTAAGGACAAGTAGGCCTAAAATGGGTTATACTATGTATGGGTTACCAAAGGTTTGAAAGCTCAAAACATTGATCTATAAGTGTGTGATGGTTTTCTCCAGGTGTTCAAGAAGTTTCAAAGGTAGGTGTTAATTAGAAGGAGGTTTGTTGACCTTGTTTGTTTTAAGGTTCTAGATTTTTGAGCTATGATAGAAAAGTGGTTTGTCTTATGAGTTAAGGTATAAAGCTTCTTGATAGGTTGAATGTGCCAAATGGGTTTTCAAATAAAAATTAATAGAGATTTTAAGGTTTGTGGTTTTCAAATTATTCAAGTTTTTGTCAAGAGGGAGGCTTAATTGGCTAGTAGGTTTGTGAAGGAAGTATGTTGCATAGAATGAGATAGGTGATGAAAATTAGTGTGATTTAAGTTCAATATGATATTTATCTATATATGAATTTTCAGGTCTTGAAAGTGTCTCTACTGAAATTTTTGGGCTATGAAATTTCTAGGAAGGGCTACAAGGAGTCTAGACAAGTCTAGTATGAAGATTTGATGTTTTTGCTTAGTTTCTCTAAAATAGAAAGGCATAAGTATTTCAAGGTAAGTTATCAATTTGGTTTATATCATGTTTCATATTTGATGAGTAGCATGAAATTATGTTGGTGGTCTTGAGGTGGCCTAAGAAAGAAGGCTAGTAAGCCTGTGTGGTGGTTTTTCATGGTGTGTGGAGATCTAAAGATGCTTAATAGGTACAATGGCTCAGAGATCTTAAGGGGAGTCCCTCTCAATGTTCTCAAGGTGAGTTAAATTATTTTTTGGTTTTGATGTTTGTTTAATCCTCATTAATATCAATACATGATAAAAGAAGAGTGTTATCATGTGCATGGTTGAGAAGTACAAGGTGGTATGCACAGAGTTAGGGGGAGTTAACTCATATATCTTGAGTGGCTTGAGGATCTTTACATGATGTGAGGGGAAGCATATGTGAGATGCTTTAGTCATATTGAATATTTGGTGATATCTACTAAAGATGAGATTTCAAGAAGGATTGATATGATGACTTGATCAAACCTAGTCATAATTATGAAAAATATGTTGAATCTTCATGCATAAGCAAAGGGAGATTGTTAGCTCTACAAGTAATAGGTTTAAGGATCAAAATATCCCAAGTTTATATTGATGAATTTAAAATAATAGATGACATGAGATGGATAATGATATTAGGGGGAGCATTCTAAGCTCTATGAGCAGTTTGTTAGGTCTAAGGCTCAGAAGATGTCCAAGTTTAGATTGATGCATGTCAAAGGGGAAGAAATTGTTTCATATGAGGTATGCAAGTAGCCTAAGCACCTAGAAGTTTATTTGAATACATTCATGATGATAAGAGGATATTAATGGTTATTTAGTCTACTTTGTCATTAATGGCAAAGGGGGAGAAGGAAATAAGAGGTTTCCATCAATGACAAAGGGGGAGATTATTGGCAAGTATTGTCATTGATGTCAAAGATTGATGTCATGTGTGCATTGATGTCAAAGGTAATGACAAAGTGGTGATGTCATGATGATAATGAGTTTGAGCTTGAAGTTTTGCAAGGAAAGATTTGGATGCATATGAGCTAAGGTAAGTATTGTTTGAGGCTTATCATACTGTATCTAGAATGTTGATGTGGTTTTAGGTCAAGAAGAGAAGACAGTCATGTGAAAAATGTGTTGGAATATGCTTGGTAGCCTAGTATGTAAGCATGGATCTTCAATATTTGCTTGGATAGGAAGTTGATGAATGTTATGGATCATGAGATCAAGTTGCATAGGTCCTATGGGGTGTCAAGAGTGTTTAAAATTCTTATGGAAGTTCTTGGTGTTCATCTAGTTCTTCATTATGATTATCTAGGCATAGTTGGTTCTATGGTAGAAAAATCTAAGTAGAAATTTTGATGGAATCATATTTCACACATGTGAAGGTTCCAAGATCATATTTATATATGGATTGATTCCCATATGTGAGGATATCATATGGTTCAAATTTTAGGTCATGTGATTGAGCACAACAAAAGTTATTAAGGAGCAAAGTTGGATTCTCATATAGATTTACTATGTTCCCATAATTAGCTAGACTGTCACTACACATCATATAGATATGGATGAACCATCAAGTTTTAACATTTAATTTTGGTACTTAAAAATTCAATTAAGGTCAAAATATTTCATGGAGATATTATTTATAGTGCCAATAAATTCCTCTAAAATTTTAGAATCTTGAAGTGTTTTCTAGATCAAGTTATAAAGCTTCAAAGTTCTTATTGAAAATGGTGTCAAGCTAGAGATATTCAAGTTTAAACATGTTGAATTCTGAGGTCACTAGTCAGTAGATCTAATGGTGCACATTAAATCCTAGATCTTGATCCAACAGTGCATGTAAAACTCAATATGTTGAATAATGAATGTGCTAGTGACAAGTGTCACATTCATAGATCTTGGATAGCAAATCAATGGTTTATGGGCATTTGTACTATTAGAAGATTGATAGTGCAATTCAAAGTCAAAGATTCAAATGTGTAGAAGGCATGTAGAGATTCCAAGAGGCACAATCATGGGAGATTAGAGCTTAGATCAATGGTGAGTGATACAAGATAAAGACTTGGTTAATCTATAGAGATTAATAGAGAACATTTATTCCAAATTTTTAGGAAGCAGTGAGATGATGACAAGTTTTCAAAGTTTAACATTTGCTCAATGACCATTGGAATTCAAATATTTAAATTTGTGATGGAAGACCAGTCTACAATTTTTGTTTTATAAATTTTGATAAATGTAGAATTTAATCATGGTGTAAAAGGAAAAGTTGTAAGGACTTCATGGCACATATAGAAAACCTAGTTAAAATGTGTAATTGTTTATAGACTCAAATATATGGAGCTCTAAATTTCATTGTGTGTTTGACCATTATCTTTAAGTGACCTGAGAAGGATATTGAGTTTGTTCTTATGGGTTTTGGATGTTTCAAGATGACTTAGCTATTAGAGAGTGTTTTAGACTCTATAAGGATGACTATACATATTTTAAAGGTTTGACCAATCCATTTTTAGTATGAACAAATGCTTATAAGTTGTTTTTGTGTTCATTATTGGTGATCATATGTACAGAATGATGTTTAGGATAATTTGGATTTAGTAGAGGAGTCTTGTTATGACTACGATCATTTAAAGATGTTGAAGGAGTCATTGGAGAGGATTTATGCATTTGGAAGTGGTCATATGTTTCTAATTTGATCGTTTAGGTGCTAAAGGAGTGAATAGGTCTCCATGATACCTATAAGAGCTACTAAGGCCTAATTGAAAGGTGAAGGTGTAGCTACTTAAGTGTGACCCATAATTGCTATGGCCAACCTGTTAGGATAGTATTGAGCTATATTAGTTATCTTAATGGTTAAGTCATGTCTAAAGGCTGACCAAGAAGATAATAATAATGAAGGATCTATAAATGGTGAAATCAAAGATGATGATTTCTAGACTTGAGAGACTTGATAGAAGATGTGTGTGTGCCTAATGGATCGTTTATAGGGTAGATCAAGTTTATGACTATGTGTATGACATGTAAGTCATATTTCTATTATCTAAATAGTACTCTTACAAGTTTGAAGATTGAGGATGGTAAAGAGGTCTAGAGTGATCCAAAAGGATGTTTTAGATGCCTTGAGTATGAGCAAAGAATAGATGATATTTGTGTAGGCTTGGTGGTTGATTTGAGAGGAAAATTATAGTGTCAATTATGTGTATGACCATTTGATCATGTTGTTGAGGTTGTGATACAGTTGTTATGAAGAAGTGTAGAGTGATCTAAAAGGTGCTTTTAGATGTTTGTGGTTGTAAAGAAGTGAAGGGGGCTGATATACATTATATCTCCATTAGATTTGTAGGAAATTAGTGTTTAGGATATGTTTATTTCATAGGTGTTATAAGGGTACTCAACATCTAGGTCAAAAGGAATTGACCAATAGGTGGTCAGAAAGACTTGATCATCTTAGGGGTAGGTACTCCTTATGAAATAGGTATTTCACTAAAGTTAGTCATAAAGACTTGACTAATAGGTGGTCAAAAATACTTGATCATCCTAGGGGTAGGTGTTCTTTATTAAATAGGTGTTTCACTAAATTTTGGTCAAAAGGACTTGACCAGTCTCATGTTTGTGATTACTTTATAAGATAAGTAGTCCATTTGTTTTTAAGCTTGAGAGTGGGTTTTATTCCCAAAGAGGGTTTCCCACATAAATATTGTGTTGTGTGTGTGATCTTGCATTATCTATTGTTCATTTTTATAAATGACTTATATATTATATAAATGCTTTTGGTAATTGATTAAATTTTTGAAAGGATTGGAATTAAAGTCTAAAGCCCCTTCTCAGTGATTGTAATTCTAAAATTTGGAATATAGAATAAAAATGATCAACTTATTCTTTCTATACTCCCTAAGATAGGTCTTGATTATTCAATCTTTGTCTTTACTTTCCATACCACTAAAAGTGCTTTAGGCACTACATGGAAAATTTCCTCTTTAGATGTTTTCATTTCTAACTTGATTAGGGAGAAAGACAAGTTAATATAGATGGGCACATTACATTTATAAAAACCTCAAGCTGTAATTGTTTTGAATGGAAAAAAAAAGGTTTCAAACAAAGAGAAGAAAAATAATAAGGATCAAGAGAAGAAGAAAGAATCACATATGTTAAATAACCACTGACCCCTCCTCTTCCAATGACAAACCTAAGAAAGAGAAGGTTAAGTGTGCCTATTTTAATAAAAATAGGCTTGATGAATACAAGTGCATGAAGGAATAAATTGATCGCCTAACTCATCTTTTAGAGAATAACAACATAAGTGTTCCTGATTCTATCAAGAAAAATTCATCAACTCAAGATTATTGTAAGGTAAAGGTAAAGAGAAATAAAATAGAAATGCTCTTTTAGCAGTTGCAGCTTCAACCTATTCATGGGTTATTAAATTGGGTTCTTCCCACCATATGGGCCCTTCACAAGTTGAGTTTTTTTCCTTAGAGCCTTGTAGCATGTCTTTTATCACTTTGGGTGATGATAATTTACTAGAAGTTGTAGGGAGAGGGTTTGTTAAAATAGATGGAGGAATATTTAATAATGTTATAAGTGTTCCATCACTTTCAACCAATCTCTTATCAATGTGCCAAAGCACTCACTTAAATAAGGGCATGAGGGTAGAGTTTTCACTAGATTCAATCATAATTAGATAATTTCACAATGATTATATAATGGAGGTGGGTAGGGTAGATCACCAATCTAGATTATATACCTTCTCACATTTTTCATTTGATTCTTCTCTGACTACATTTCTAACTCTTTTATATAGAGTTAAAAAACTTTGGCATGAGTGATTTGGCCACCTCAACTACCACTACCTAGAATAACTCAACAATAATGATATGGTCACATGCTTACCTCATGTCCATTTCTCTAAGGATATTTTTGAGGGTTTCAACCTTGGAAAACATCTCAAAGAGAAATTTGACAAAGGCAAATCTTGGAGGGATTCATAGGCATTGTAGTTAATACATACTGATGTATCTAGACCTTTTCCCAATCTTCACAAGGGATAAGTATGTCCTTACCTTCATTGATGATTTATTGAGGTGCACATGGGTCTACTTCCTTAGGTAAAAATCTGAAGTTTTTGACAAGTTTCAAAACTTCAAAGTTATCACAAAGAAATAATTTGAGAAATGCATCAAGGTTATTTGAATAGATAATGGGGGTGAGTATGTCAATAATAGGTTTGAGTAGTTTTTCATGCTAGAGGGGATTGATTTACAACATACATTTCCATACATTCCCCAATAAAATGGAGTTACAAAACATAAGAATGGGTCCTTGAAAGAGATGGCTAACTATATGATTCACTCTAAGTTACTTGCACCACAATATTAAGGAAAATTAATTAATTATGTTTTCTACATTAATTATAGTATTCCCCACAAATTTTTAAAAGGAATAATTCCCTTTAAATCTTGATATAATAGGAAACCTATAATTGAGCATTTTAGAGTCTTCATATCTCTAGCTATGGCACACATACCTAAGAATAAATAAAAGGCTATGAGAGTAATCCTTGCATCTTCATAGGTTATCCAGATGGTGTCAAGGGGTTCCACCTTATTCATCCAACCAAACATGAGCTATTCATTGAGAGAAGTGTTCACTTTTAACAGAGCTATAAACTCAACCTTTGACACTTTTCCCACTTCATTAGACTCACCTAGATTTGATTTAGAATATTTAGATCAACTTGAGCACATTTCAGAGGTTGAGAACACTTATTCCAATTCTAATAAAGATAAAAATAATGGGGATTTTTATCCATCTGTATCTATCCACACTTAGAATATGACAATTATTTACATGACTCATCCACTTGTGGTCCACTTTGGGCTAGGTAGACATTGCATAGTATAGGTACATGGTTTGGGCATATTTTAGATGAAAAGAAGACAAATGTAGAGTTTTAGAGTGGTCCACATGATTTCTATGCCTCTACCTTAGATCTACAAAAAATTTGGTAAGCATTAGGTATTATTGAGTGGGATTCTTCCATGCATGAGGAGTATAACTCCTTTATCAAGAATCACACTTGGGATTTGACACTTCTTCCTAAGGGAAGAAATATGGTTTGATGTAGATGGATAGATTAGACCAAGTATGTATCATATGTATCTATTGACAAGTTTAAGGTGTTTCTGGTCGCAAAGGGTTTCTCAAAAGTGCTTGGCATTAACTATATAAAGACCTTTAAATCAATTGCCAAAATAAACTCTATCAGACTCACACTTACTATTGTTTTATCCAATCATTGGGATATTCATTATATGGAGGTGAAGAGTACCTTTTTTCACAATGATCTTGTGGAGGAGATTTACATGGAATAGTCTCTAGATTTTGTTGAGGTTTCTATTGGCCAATTTTGGCCCACATACCAGGATTCTACCTAGATAAAGAAGCTAGGTAGAGTTCTTGGCCCATAAATGATCAAAAGATGGAAAAATCAAGCTTTGAAGAGTTTGACTATCATGACACATCATATGGGAATGAATAAATAATTCTAGTTACACATTGAATATATGCACTTGGGAGTTGACTAGATCTAAAGGAATGCATGGACATGATGATTTTAGTCCCATAAATATCCTCGACAAATTTCATATATTGATGGATTTTCTATCTCAAGATATAAGCATTCAAATATGAAGTGGCAGAGTGGGACATGTGAAGGGGTGTCAAGTTAAAGCTACAAAAAATAGCCATTTGAATTCAAATGTTCTAAGGATATATACAGATCCAAAAAGTGTCAAGATCATGGAGGCTTAGATCAAATCTAATAGTGCATAGGCAATAACAATGTCAATGGGTCTAGAAGATCCAATAGAGTACATTAAATTATGCATCAAAGATCAACGATAATCTTGTAGTCAAAAGGTTAGCATATCCTAATGATGAATGTGTAGTTAATGAGTGGAAAGATATAGAGTGCTCATACAAAGATGTAATAGTGCATGGTGACTAACAAAGCTAATAGGTCAAAGCTAATCAATGGTGTGTGATCCATCATACCAAATTTGATTGATAGTGAGTGAGAGGTAAAAAAGTTAACATATCCTAAGGATGAATATGAAAATTCCACATGGCACAAGCAAAAGAAATAACTAGGATTGACTACAGGACCCATATGATGAATTGGGAGATAAAAAATGGCATAATTTTAAGATCCTATATCAAGATCGATGGTCAATATCAAAATTCAAATCCAAGAGTTTTCAAGTGGAGTTCGAACATGGTCCAGGTCGAACCCAGAACAACGTTTCAAAAGGTATATGTTTCCATTAAAGCTTAGTCGAGAATCCTTAAGCAGACACAACCATACAATCAAGATTGATAATAATGAGGCTCTATTACCATTAAATCTCAAATTTAGGATAGGTTTATTTAAACATAATAAAGTCTATAATAAATTTATGTCATCTATGGATCTTTATCAATATTTTTACTATATGAAAACCAATAAATTGGATTAGTTTTCAATTTATAGTTAGACCTATGCTCAGATGTTGGAATAGGGGTAGGTATGAATGGTTATGAATAAGTTTCTATCTACATGGCTATATCTTTGACAAATCAGGTACTTATCACCACTTAAAGCAGGCATGGCATGGTTCTATCTAGATTCAAGGTATGAGGACTTTTTACTTAAAGTGAAAGAAGTGGAAGGTGGCATGGAAGATCAAAGCAAAGAGATCTAGTGGTTAGAGAAGTAGTTAGAGAATTCAATTCTTTTCAGATCTTAAGGATATTTCTTCTTTGAAAGGATCATGACTCATCATCTAAAAAATATTCTATTGTCCTCTAGTGTATTGGTCAACCAATGAGAAGAACTTGAAGACTAATTGGATAAAATACAGGTTAACTTGTTAATGAAGGGCTAGTCTAGATTGGATTAAGTATGATGGAGCATTCATTGAAATTTGGTAGCTCATTGATTGTTCTCGGTTAGCATGTTCCCTCTTCTCTCTTCCCCCTTTATCTATATTACCCATTTTTCCCCATTTGTAATCTCTCTCTAATTTTAGATTTTCACAAGGATCTTTGATCTTGAAGAACAAGGGACTCTTTGAGATATTTTAGGATATTCTTCTCTTGATTAGGCTAAACCCTATCAATTATTTTTAATAACTACTTATTGATGCAATAAGAGACTTTCTTTACTTATCTATTGCCTTATATTTGTGTTTAGTGAGTTTTACATGATGGCATTGTGAAGGAGAATCTTCCTCATCCATTGTCCTCCTTTTTGACCTCTTTTAAGGTATGTTCAAGTTATTTTTAGGTTTGTATTTATGTTTTTCCTAAACCTAATCCATGAAATACTTATTCAAATAAGCTAGATTGAGTGGTTGTATGAGCTATCATTATCTTATGTAGATCTAATATGGGTTCAATCTTATTGGAGTTTCCCATTTTTATTTTGTGCATCACCTTTTAGCCTTTTTAAGATCCATTTCCCCCTTTATAATCCTTTTCCCTATAGTAGCATTAGTTTAGGTGATCCATCAAGAGGAAGTTAACCTTATTTAGAGGTTTAGCCCCATCATAGGTTACCCACAACCTGGGGTTGTTCCCATATTATGACTGAGAGTGGAGGATCCTAAAGAAATCCCCCATAAAGGTGAAATCTCATGTCATAACAATTTATAGCATGCCCAATGGGAATTTACTATGTTCTACATCTCACTAAAAGGTTCTTAGTGTTGCTTTTTAGTGTAGTTAGCCTTTGAAAGCACATTTGCAAACACCAATAGTGACTCTACTATGAACATTAGCTGGTATAAGCATCTCAAGTGCCTAATCACCATTATTTGGTATTCATCATCACTAATTTCATCAAAAATAATGTTCTTTCAATCATTATCCTTCATATGAAGTTAGCAATGTTCATGGCTTCACCCCAAGTGGACCTCAAGATTCAATGTATTAGCCTTGTTGGAATTTGCCTTTCTCTAGTCAACCAAAAAAGAGTCTTAGGGAGATATCAATTGATATTTAAAAGGCATTAAGAGATGTTGATAAGGAAGAAGAGTAATATAGGCAATAATAGAATCTTTAACACTAAGCATATGTTCAGGAGTAGGAGTTGACGTTTTAGGAAGAATGTTTGGCAGGGCAAGACTAAGCCAAAAAAACTATCAGTTTCTCTTAGGAATGATAAAATCCAAACCTATAACCTAATTTCACTCTCCTACTCTTGTTCATTCTCAAATCCAACCCCCTAGTCCACCTTGTCAAGTCTCATCCTCATCAATAGCTAAACAAGTCACTAAAAACCATTCAGTTGAAGAATATGAAGCCATCCCATCTTGGATCTTCTCCTATACCAATGACCCTAACTTTGTCATGCCCTCTCTTTTGAAACCACCCTCTCCCACACCCATTCAAGAAAAGGAGAAGGTGTCCAATCCTTATGCTTTCCCCTCATGTAAATCAATCAAAGAAGGCACAAAGAAGAGAGAGGAAGTGCTAGCTAAGGTAGTATAAGAACCTATTCAAGAAAAAAGAGATTTTAGTTCATCTTAATGATCTTACCATACAAAATTTCCATGAATATATCTCCCTCCACCAATAGATACCAAAGATAGCCTTCAAAGTCCCTAGTTGGAAGGATACTCTCCTAAGCTACAACAAGGTCAATTTGTTAACCCTCCCACCATCTCTCTCTTGGATAAAGAGCCTATCTTGTAAAGAATAGAAGAGATGATTATAATCATAGGTGAACCTAAAGAAGACAACACAAGTGTCTATGATGAGGAGATCATGATAGGAATACCACTCCATTTAAAGGAGGAGAAATCAAGTTTGGACCAGTTGTTGTGGCATGGATTTGACACTGATGAATTAGATCTAGAATGTAGTATTGATGCCTTCATATTTGAAGGGAGGTGTATTCAAGATGAAACTAAGAGCAAAGGGGATCTTGATTTGTTCCAATAACTTCTATTTGGTATGGTTAAGGAGGAAGATGAGGAAGAAATAAAGAAAAAGGAGGATCAGGATGAAGTATGACAATAACTGTACCATGACTTCATGGACCAAATAAAGGTTCTAAACCAACATATGTCTCCTCTAGATCATGAAAATGAACTTGTAAATCAAGTTGAAGAATCTGACTAGTCTCAATATGAATTGTCTATTGAAGTTAGTACTGATGTCTTCAAGAATGAAGGAGAATTATCAGATCTGGAGCCACAAGAACATGACATTATGAACCTTAGATGGGTTGATGAGCTACCATATGACTCCTTTAAAAGTAAGAAAATAAAATACGGTGTTGAATTTTGCATTATCCTAAATGATCAAGAGGAAGCTGCCTTTTGGGATGACTTAGATCTTTTTTGCCTGAGCCTAGATAGTCAACCTTCATGTTCAAAGGAGACATAATATGAGGAGGTTGCAGGTGTTCCTATAGTCCATTTTGGAGTAACACTTGAATAAATAGACCAATATTTCTACATTGGAGACATGTTTGTCTTATTTTATCTTCTTGAAAGCATGACAAAAGAGTCAGCAATTAGACATCTTAGCTCACCTATCATGAGATCTCAAAATCAAGGTGTTTTTCATCCTAGTCTACCACAAGTTAGTGATGTTAAATATTTTAAATTTGATCCAAGAGGAAGATACTTGTAAGTTACATCCCTATAAATATTAAAATATTTTTTATTATTTTCCTCTAAGTGCCTTGTGTACATTTATTTTCCTATTTTATGGTTCCATATCCAAAGTGCCTTGGGAACTTTGTTTTATTTCTTGTTGTTCCTATTGATTCAAGAGGAATTTATCTAGAGGGGTATACTTACATAATTTCATGTTAGCTAAGATAAAATACTTGTGACTCCATGCCCAATGGATCAGACAAGGCAACTAGTCTAGGTTCTCAAGCATAGCAAGCATGCTTCCCTATGAGTCACCAAAGATGTCGGTCAATTTTGGCCCAAATACCAATATTATCCATGGATAGAGAAGATAATAAGATTTATTAGCCCATAAATGACCAAAATATGTCAAAATTAAACTTTGAAGAGCCAAACCATCATGACACGTCATATAGGAATGAACAGATCAGTATGGTTACACATTTGATATATGCACTTGGGAGGTTGACTAGAGCTAAAATAATGTATGGACATGATTATTTTGGTCTCATAAACATCCTCTATAAATTTAATATATTGATAATTTTTCTATATCAAGATATAAGCATTCAAAGATGAACTAGCATAGTGGGACGTACGCAGGGATGCCATGTTAAAGTTGTGATAAATAGTTGTTTGAAATTAAATATTCCAAGGATGAACATGGATATAAAAAGTGTCAATATCATGGAATATTATATCAAATCTAATGGTGTGTGGTTAATAATAGTGTCAGTGGGTTTAGAATATCCAATGTAGCATGTTAAATCATGAATCAAAGATCAATGGTGAGCTCATAGTCAAAAGCTCAGTGTATCTTAAGAATGAATGTGTGGCTGATAAGTGGCAAGATCTTAGGTGCCCATACAAAAATATAATGGCACATAATGACTAATAAAGCTAGTGGGTCAAAGCTGATCAATAGTGCACAACCCATCGTACCAAAGATGATCGATGGTAAGCAAGAGGTCAAAGATTGAGCGTATCCTAGGGATGAATATGAGAATGCCACGTGGTGTAAGTGTCAAGATCCTACTCCACCAATAAGAGTATATATGATTACCTCTTGTATTAGCAACTAAACATGGAATTTAACTAGAATGAATAAGTAACTAGAAATATGAAACAACACAGGGTATGAGAGACAATACACAATTGTATTAATAATCACTCAGAAGAAAATACAATAAAGAAGATGCCACTTCTTCTTCCACCTCAAAGGCTTGCCACACCTCAAGGACTTCTTCCCTCTCTCTCTTACGGTCCCAACAACCAACTCCAATACAGAGTTGGTTTTCACCTCCACCAGTCAGTAACAACACTGCCAGTACACCAAGTACACAACCGTACTCCAAGTAGATCTCTCTTTCCTTGCTGCCACCTACAAATCAACAGACCTTACTTACCCTGTAGATATCTCTACACCCTGAAGAACCCTTGTCCTTGCCTCACCAAGTCCTTATGATTCTTCAACCAGTACCCTGGTGGATCTTCTACTAGAACTTGCACACCTGCAACTCTCCAAGATCATACACACTTAGCACCCCTTTAGAACTAGGAGGAACACACCATGCTCTCTTCTCTCTGAAGGAGCTAATTTCTGCTCTCTTACTCTCTAGCACACTTTACAATACAGCCCATGAGTCTATTATATAGATCTCATCCAAACAATAATTAGACATCTAATTAAAATAATTAGATCCATAGCTTCTAGTCTAAATTTGGCTCTTGACATGCAAACACTTGGTTCGTTAACTAATTGGCCATAAAAATTGTAGTTTTGAACCGCACAGGCGACCGACGTCAATCCCTATCTGCCTAGAGGTGATCGATGTCAGCTGATCCTTGACTGACGTCAGTTGTTTATCTTCACTAACCTGATCGACGTCGGTTGATTAGACTAATGTTGGTTGCTTTGCAACTCAGCAACCTTCAGCAACCTCCTCCCCTGTTTGCATTAGTGAAGCTTTTAGCTCCACAACCTAACAATCTCCCACTTGGAGATAAATAGCTACACCTGTACTTGTACCTATACCTTCATCTAATTCATTCCCTGGCTTGTATCCCTCTTCAAGATCAATCTTGAAGACCAACCACCACACAACCTGTGATGCTACACCTATCATCCAAGTAACCTGCCACATCCAAACCTACAAACCCATGTAGTGAAGACCTTGACCCTGCATAAAATGAATCCCTACTGTTAGTCCCTCTTAGATACCTGAGAATCCACCTTCCCTGAATTGGCTCCAAACTCTCTGATAACTCCCACTGCTTGGGAAAAACTCAGGTCTACCCCAGACCTTATGTGATTTCGAACCCTATTCTAAGCTAAGCTTGAACTGTCCAGCCCTTGGTGTGCTTATCGATTCTGCATCCTACATCTTGAACCTCACCAACACCTTCTTCACATCACCTCCCACTGGAGACAAAATCTCCATGTCTCTTATGCCAAAGAATTTTGCTGCTCCAAATTCTTCATGACATACCTCTGAACTAATCTTACCCTTAGCTCAGCAAATCCCTATATGTACGAACCTGCTAGCATATCACCCACATACAGTAACAGGATAATGTTGTGACCATCATCCACCTGGTAAGTCAAACACAATGGTTACACTGACATTGATTGAAGCCCTACTTTGTCATCCACTTGTCAAAACCTGTACCACTATCTTGGAGCTTCCTCAAGACCATATACCTTGGCCTTTCGTCTCACATATCCATCCACTCTCTTCTTTAACTTGGGAATCCATCCATCTTTCAGTGCTTTCTTCCAGCTGACAACTCCACCAACAAACTCTTTTTGGTTCTTCTCCAAGGACTCACACTCCTCATCCATGCCAAGCTCCCACTGTTTCTAGATTCTATCTGCATTGCCTCTTCACATCTTCCTGGTTCTCGACCATCAGTAAGCAACTAGTAAGAATGTGAATAATGAATATGAGGTCCACTTACCCTTTCAATCCTCCATATGGGCATTTGAGACTCCTTGACAACTTCTTATCCACCCAATATCCATTCCATTAACCAATCTCGGTCATCTCCCAATCTGCACCCAACTAATGTCGATTCCCTGCGATTGACCCTGTCTGTCGACGTCAGTTTCCTGATCGACACTAGTGTACCTCTTGCTGATGTTGGTTGTTGTATGACCGACGTCAGTTCCTTCTACCTAACACCATCGACTCTGTTGATCTACACATGATCGATGTCGGTACCTATCTGTTTAACGTCAGTTCCTCCTGACCGATGTCGGTACCTATGTTTGCCTGTGAGTGATGACTTTTTACCCGTGAGCTCCTTTTAGATCAAAACCCTGTTCAAATCAACACATCCCTACTTAGAATAATTCAGTCCCCTCAGCTGATCTCTGTCTGTCATTTCCTCCATGAACACCAAGGCTTTCCAGTTCTTAAGTTTGTCAAAGATATATGTCTTCCACTTAAGAACATGCATTCCCCTCCTACATATGTGACCAAGCCTACAAAGCCACATCTCTACAATAGAAGGTGAATCAGTAATATAAGTAGATAGATAAAGGATACCTACTTTCTTACCACTGTCTAATTCAAGTACATCCATTATGAGAGTTACTGTGCATCTCCCATCACCCAACTTTCCTAAAGAAATTAGACTCATCTCCAAGACTGGTACCTGCATGACCTCCTTCAACACCTGTGTGTTATCCATCTGCATTTTCAGCTTCACTTCCCCTTTGCCAACAATCTAACAAGGCTCACCAACCCCTAAATAAATCTCTCCAGAGTCTCCAAAAACATACCCATGAAAAGATGCTCTATTTCGGGCTGCATGGAAAGAGGCAAAAGAATCTGTAAACCAAGATTCTACTTTATCTAGAGCAACCTGTGTAAATTCACCTACAACATCTGCTTCTACACGCTGATCTTCTACCGAACAATAATCTTCCTTTACCTGCTCTTTCTTTCCATCAATCAGACCATTCATGCTATTCAGTTTCTCCATTCATAGCTTACTTTCTTCTGCCATTGCTATACTCCCACTCAATCTGAAACCCCTGAGAGTGACTTGTAATCAAAAAACACTAACCAGATCTAAACCACCTGTTAGTCAACCCAACCAAAAGCTCTGATACCAACTGTCAAGATCCTACTTCACCAATAAGAGTATATATGATTACCTCTTGTATTAGTAACTAAACACAGAATTTAACCAGAATGAATAAGTAACTAGAAATATGAAACAACACAGGGTATGAGAGACAATACACAATTGTATTAATAATCACTCAGAAGAAAATACAATAAATAAGATGCCACTTCTTCTTCCACCTCAAAGGCTTGCCACACCTCAAGGACTTCTTCCCTCTCTCTTACGGTCCCAACAATCAACTCCAATACAGAGTTGGTGTTCACCTCCACTAGTCAGTAATAACACTGCTAGTACACCAAGTACACAACCATACTCCAAGTAGATCTCCCTTTCCTTGCTGCCACCTGCAAATCAATAGACCTTACTTACCCTGTAGATATCTCTACACCCTAAAGAACCCTTGTCCTTGCCTCACCAAGTCCTTATGATTCTTCAACCAGTACCCCGGTGGATCTTCTACTAGAACTTGCACACTTGCAACTCTCCAAGATCATACACACTCAGCACCCCTTTGGAACTAGGAGGAACACACCATGCTCTCTTCTCTCTGAAGGAGCTAATTTTTGATCTCTTACTCTCTAGCACACTTTACAATACAGCCCATGAGTCTATTATATAGATCTCATCCAAACAATAATTAGACATCTAATTACAATAATTAGATCTACAGCTTCTAGTCTAAATTTGGCTCTTGACATGCAAACACTTCGTTCATTAACTAACTGGCCGTAAAACTTGCAGTTCTGAACTACACAGGCGACCGACGTTGCTCCCTGTCTACCTGGACGTGACCAACGTCGACTGATCCCTGACCAACATCAGTTACTTATCTTCACTAACTTGACCGATGTCGGCTGATCAAATCGATGTCGGTTGCTCTACAACTCAGCAACCTTTAGCAACCTCCTCCCTTATTTGCATCAATGAAGCTTTTAGCTCCACAACCTAACAGTAAGCATAAAAACCATCTAAAACTAACTGTAGGACCCATGAAATGAATGGGGAGCTGACAAATGGCATGATATTGGGAGCCTATATCAAGATCAATGGTCAATATCAAAATTTGAAGCCATGAGTTTTCAAGTGGAGGTTTAACACGATCTAAGTCAAACATAGAGCAATGTTTCAAAAGGCATATGTCACCATTAGATCTCAGTTGAGCATCCTTAAGTAGATGTAACCATACAATCAAGATTGCTAATAATGAGGCTCTATTTCCATTAAAACGTAGATGCAAGATAGGTTTTCTTAAACCTAATATATTCTAGAACAAAGCTATGTGATATATGAATCTTCATCGATATTGTGACTATATGAAAACTAATAAATTTTATTAGTTTTCAATATATAGTAAGACCTATGCTCAGATATTGGAATATGGGAAGATATGAATGATTATGAATAAGTGTCTATTGACAAAGTAGGTATTTATCACCACTCAAAGTAGACATGGCATATCTTTATCTGGATTCAAGGTATGAGTATTTTGTCCTTATAGTGAAAGCAAGTGGAAGGTGGTGTGGAAGATAAAATAAAAGAGATCTAGTGGTTAGATAAGTAGTTGGATAATTTAACTTTGTTTAGATCTTAAGGATCTTTCTTCTTTGAAAGGATCATGACTCATCATCTACAAAATAGACTCTTGTCCTCTAGTGTATTACTTAACCAATGAGAAGAACTTGAAGACAAATTGGAGCAAATGCAGTTTAACTTATTGATGAAGAGATAGTATGGATTGGATTAAGTGTGATGGATCATTCATTAAAAGGTGGCAGCTCATTGATTGTTTTAGTTCATGTGCTCCCTCATCTCTCTTCTCCCTTTCTCTATATTACCCATTTTCCCCATCTATACACTCTCTCTCTAATTTTAGATTCCCACAAGGACTCTTTGATCTTAAAGAGTATGGGACTCTCTAAGATATTGCAAGATATTCTCCTCTTGATTAGGCTAAACCTTGTCAAGCATTTTTAAGAGCTACCTCTTGATGCAATAAAAGACTTTCTTTACCTATATCTTGCCTTATATCTATGTTAAGTGAGTTGTGCATGATGGCATTGTGAAGGAGAATCTTCCTCATCCATTATCCTCCTTTCTAACCTATTTTAAGGTGTGTTCAAGTTGTTTGCAGGTTTGGATTTGTGTTCTACCTAAACCTAGTCGATGAAATACTTATGTGATGAGCTAGATTGAGAATTTGTGTGAGCTAGCATTGTCTTTTATAGATATATTATGGGTTCAAGCTTATGGGAGTTTCCCATTTTTATTTGGTGCATCACCTTTTATCCTTCTTAGAAACCCTTTCCCCCTTTATAAACCTTTTACCTATAATAACATTAGTTTAGGTGATCCATCAAGAGGAATCTGACCTTCTCTAGAAGTTCAACCACATCATAGGTTACCCACATCCTGTGGTTGTTCCCATATTATGATTGGGAGTGGAAGAGCATGAAGAACTCCCCCACAAAGGTGAAATCTCATGTGATAATAGTTTCTTCCCTTGTATGTAGACTCCAAGAATCCATATATGGCCTCAAACATGCCCCTCGGGCTTAGTACACTAAGATGGATTCCTTTTTTTATTATAATAAGATTCACAATATGCCATTTAGATCTGAACATCTATCTCTTACAATAATATGATTCACTCTTGATTTTATTTCTTGATGTTAATGATATTTTGATCATTGGTATCTCTTATTTATCCATTAAAATGGTGAAAAGGGATCTTCAAGAAAAAATTTTCATGATAGACTTAGGCTTGCTACATTAATTTCTTTGGATTGAAATTTCTCAGTTCGATTAGTTGGTCAAGCAGGAAGTAGAATGCTATTACTTTATCATCTACAAAGGTAAAGTATAGGGGGTTTTCAATGTTTCCATTGAGGTTATCTAGCTCTAAGGGATTTTCACAGAGTTTAGTATCTAGTTCAGATGACCTACCATTGTCTACTATGATAACTAGAGTAATATTTAGATTAGTAGGAATCTAGTCCAACATCAACAAACCAACCACAAAGATTCACATGAACTTAATCAAAGAGATCATTCATGAGGACATCATTGATCTAAGATATTTCTAGATGATAGAGTAGAGAACATACATCTTCACCAAACCTTCATAAATATCACATATTTTCACTTGTAGGCTCTTCTTGAGGTTTAAGATACTACAACACCATCTTCTATGTGGGCTTCTTAGCTGCTTATTTTATGTATGTCTTTTAGGGGAGAGTTTTTCCTATGGGTTTTTATCATTTTAACTACTTTATGAGATATTAATTTATACATGGGTACCTCATCAAGCCTAGTTTCTAGGACCCAATTTTTTACATTGCCCACCTAAGCTTTGCTTATGTGGGATATTAGAGTAGGGATTTTTTCCCCATATTTATTTATTATGTGATTTTTTCCCTCACATGGAATTTTTATAATTTCATGAAGAAGATTTCTTAGGTGTACAGTTTAACCAGACAACTAGGAAGTTACTCCCTTGACTATTTATTTTGGGTATGGGAGTTACTCCTCTATTCTTGGCTTTGTTTACCACCTTTTATGTACAAGTTACTATTCTATTATGAGGGTATGTTGACCAAATTTTGTGGAGGAGTTAATTATCACTATCCCATATGTACATCTCACTTGGTGAGCCTTTTCAATTAATAGAAGATTGGTATTTGACTGTTATTTTTTTATGAAATATTCTTGTATATTTTATTTCATTATCTTGAATTTATATGTCGAGTGATTACTTATCTCTCACCTATTACAAACCTATGAATTTTCATGATCTGGTGATCCTAGACACAACTTCAATACATTTCTATAGATATACTTCAAGCATAGATGTGAAAAATAGGGTATTGCATTTATCATATATATCTATGGATATCCTTGTCAAATGCACTAGTGTTGGGAAAAACTTAGAACCATGTAGAAATAGCTATAGGCCCTACCATAAATGGTAACACAATTTCCGTAGGAGGAATTTTTAATTTTACATAGAAACCTTTTATTTCATTTATCTTACCAATCAAGCATTTATTTGTGTATCCAATATTAATAAGAAATGTCTTAGTATATATGTTTTTACTTGACTCGTTATCCACCATAACACTATGTATAGGATTTGGGTAATTGAAAAAATGTATGAACAAAGTTGTATTGCTATAATCATCATCAATAATTGCATGTGCATATAATGTAAACATAGATCATTATAATTGTGTGCTCACAAGTGTACTAATAATACCATATATAGGATAAGCCTCATATGTTTAATAAGAATAATAATTCAAAGGAGGATTCAGATTATAAGTCATATGTACCTCAAGATTAGATTGGGATTCTTTTGATGCATGTTTTAGAAATGGATCCAAAAATATCTTAAACTTCACATTAGGTTGTGAAACCAAATAATTAATAGTTATGGTAAAATCATTGAGATCAATACTATTATTCTTGATTATGTCTTGTATATTATGTCTCAAGGCAAAGCATATATTAGTTGAATGTCATGTGCATCTATGCTAATCTCAATATGCATTGATATTAAACCACTTAGGTTGCACCTTTTTCATACTAACCTCCACTAGTAGAGGGATATATATGAGATTGAAATCATCTAAATTTTGTAACTCATTATTAAGAGGTTTTGATAATCATGTAAATTTCCTCCATTGAGTAACTGAAAGGACAAGTGTATTAGTAAGTTGTGAAACTACATTGACCATTATCTTAGCTAGATTATTAGTATTGTTAACCTTAAAATTTAAAGGTGGATTACTTTGAAACTCAACTTTAGATTATGTAGGAAGGTTGATCTATAATTATTTTATTATAATGATGCCTTAATCCTTAAGTTTGTGAATATTGTGTTTCAATGTCTCACAATTATTTGTTTCATATCTAATTTATCTATGATAACTGTAATATGATTATCTTCTCTAATGGGATAAATGAGACATAGATCGATGTATAATGAAGGGTAAAATTATCAAATTATTATCAAGTAACATTTAAAATATAATAATTAGTTTGTATTATTATCTACTTACTTCTAATGATGTATCATGGTATGTGGTAGGTCCTACTTTAATGAATTTTATATTATGTGAACTTTTCCCATGTATCAGATATTCATCAATTATACATTGTATGATGTGTAGTTCTTCTTGTGATCAAGTCATACAATATTTTCCAAAGTTTTGTGATCATGAATTGATATTACAATAATCATTCAAATTTATATCCATGCTTTAATTATAATGTAGATCATGATCTATTTAGTGATGTATTATAGATCATTCATTTTTTACATGCTTAATTTGTATAGTTTCCTCTAGAAATGTCATTACACCATTTGTATCCTTGTGTTTTCTTGGAATGGATGCCTTAGCTTTATCTAAGTTAGGTTGTGTAGAAAAGCATCATAATTTATCAATGCTTACCATGTTTGAATCACCTCAATATTTCCTTGGTGATATAAATTTAAAGTTTATATTATACAGGTAATCATATATGTTTTCATGGGTCTCATTGTCATCATCATTACTGTCATCCTCAATAATGATTCTATCTAGATATTCTATGTTGAAAAACATGGGAAGATTTGGTATTTTATCCTTTTGTGTTTCAATTGTGTGTAGATGTTGTCATATTAGCCATGATCTTGGATCCTTATATATAAGATTGAGAATATATATGTATGGAGAAATGAAATCATAGATAAATTTCAAAGGAAGAATAATCTTATCTTCACACATTAATATTGTAAAATATGACCTACATGCATAAAATTGCATTAACCTATCTAACCTTCCGAAGTGGAAAAGTGGGGTACATATAGGGAAAATTAGGGCAACATGAGGAAGCCTCTAATTTTATTAATTAGATAATTACATTAAAATGAAATTAGCTTATGTGACCCTTATATAACTAACCTAAGGAGACTTAATTGACATAGAATGGCCATAAGGCCATGTAGGCAAAACCAAATGGGAAAAATCACTACACTAACACCCCCTCTTAAGCATAGCTTAGGTGAGATGAAAATCAGATCCTGGTATTGAAAGCATGATGAGGTACCTAAGTACATATTGAATAACCTCCATAGGAGGAAGAAGAAGGTGGAACAGCCCTAGCCCCAATGAGAGCTCATAGATGAACAAATACACTCTCTATGAAGGGCTTGGTTAAAACCTCTACAATTTTCTTCGATGTTAGACAATATCAAAGATCAATGGCTTACTCATTGATAAGCTCCCTAATGAAGTGCATGTGAATCTATATGTGTTTGGTCCTTTGATGAAGAACTGGATTCTTACAAATTTGGATAGTGATTTGGTTATCATAGTAGATGACTATTGGATTATGAAACTAGATACTAAACTAAGTGAGAATCCCTTAAATCTAGATTGCCTTAGTGGTGGGATTGACATCCCCTATGTATTTTACCTCTGTAGATGATAAATAAATTGCATGTTGCTTCCTATTTGACCAACTTATTGGACCCAAACCAAGTAATAAATTATATTTTGAAGTGGGCTTTTGACTCTGAATATCTCCATCCCATTTTTAATAGATGTATTCAATAAAATCAACCTTTGTTCTTGATCTGTAATGTATCCCCTAGTTGTGGGAACCCTGAATGTAGTAAAAAATCCATTTAGCTACTTTCTAATGTAATTCATGTGGCTCCTACATAAATTGGGAGACCATACCAACTACATAGGATATGTTAGGTCTAGTGTGTGTGAGATAGATAAAACTACACACAAGTTACTGATATGGAGTTGCATCAACAAATGGTGTATGACAATCAGCCTCAAGCTTCACACTAGATAAAAAGGGAGTAAGAGCTAGCTTATAATCAACCATGTTAAACCTCACAAGTAAATCAAGAGAATACTTGGACTGTGATAATTTTATCTTGAAATATAACTGAATGATTTCAATCTTGAGAAAGTAATGCAGTAATCCCATATCTATCATTAAAAATCTATTTGAAAGTACAATTTTCACTACTGAGATAGATGATCATGAGTTCCCTATAATTAGCAAGACGTCCACATAGAGAAATAAGATCAGTAGAGAATCATCTTGATGTAAGATGTAGACATTCAGATCTAAGTGGCATCTGGTGAATCCAACTATAAGGAGAAAGGATTCCATCTTGGCATGCCATCCTTGAGGGGCTTATTTGAGTCTATAGATAGATTTATTGAGTCTGTAGACCAAAGAAGAATCTTCCATAAAGCCTTATGGTTTTTCCATGTAGATCTCTTCTTTGAGGTCACCATGTAGAAAATCACTCTTAATGGCCATTTGGTGAACATCCCACTAATGTGTGGCTATGATGGCTAGAGTTAGTTTGATAGATGTCATCTAAGCTACATGAGAAAATGTCTTAGTGTAGTCTATGCCAGGCACCTAAAAAACCCTTTTACAACTAGATGATCTTTCTACTTATCAACATACCTATCTGCACCATACTTAGTCAGATAAACCCATTTGTAATGGACCAATTTTCTTCCTTTAGGAAGAGGAACCAAGTCCTATGCTTTGTTCTTGATTAAGGAACTATACTCCTCTTGCATAATAGAATCCCATTTTGAAATGCTACATACTTCATGAAAGGTTTGTGGATCTGAGGCAATGACCAAGTAGGCATGTGAATTCCCTTGAAACTATGAACATGTTTGCCTTATATTCGATGGATTTCCAACCCATTTCTTAGCACTTTGAAGTATTTTTTGGCCCAAGTGGGATCAAAATTGAATGAGATTAGAGAATCAGGATGTGAGTCATCATAATTTGAAGTGTGAATGTGAGATGGAGGAGGAGAATTCTTATCACTGCTCTCATCACTTGAACTTGAAGAAGGAAAAGAGTCATCTTGATCATCAAGAGGATTTTGATGTGGACCCAAGTCACTATATGAAGTGGAATCAATGTCCAGTGAGACTTTTGAAGAGTCTAAAGTACCAGTAGTGAGTTCAAGTGGGCCCTCATGAAACTTGACACTCCTTTCTATGAACAACTCATGATTTTTAGGATGGAGAAGCATGTATCCCTTAGCACACTCTAGATACCCCATAAAGATACAAGATTAGTTCTAAGGTTCCATTAACTTACATTTATTCTTAGGAACATGGGCCATTGTTGGTGATCTAGACACTCAAAAGTGATCCACTTTGGGTTTGTGATCATCCCAAACTTCAAAAGGAGTGATTATTTTCAAGGCTTTGTCTAGAGCATGGTTTTGAATGTAACACACATAGTTGATTACTTCAGCCCAAAACTGAGGAACAAGAGACTTTGTTTGAAGCATGTAGTTGGCCATTTCCTTCAAGGAATGGTTCTTACATTCAACCATACCATTATACTAAGGATTATATGGAACCATGTGTTGCATCTGAATCCCCTTTGACATGAAAAACTACTCAAACCTATTGTTGACATAATCCCCACCATTATCAGTCCTTAATATTTTGATGGAACAATCTGACTACTTCTCCATAAGTGCCTTGAAGTCTTTGAAGTGATCAAAGACCTTAGACTTATTTTTGATAAAAAACACCTAGATGTACCTCAAAAAATCATTGATGAATGTGAGCATGTATCTAGTCTTGTTAAATGATGGTTTTGGAAATGGACTTGTTATGTCATTGTGGACAATTTTTAGCTTCTATTTGACTCTCCTTGCTTTGCCCTTATCATATTTATCTTCTAAATGCTTGCCAAGAATATAGCCATTACATATGCCATCTAAGAATTTGACTTTATGAAACCATAAAACCATGTCATGATGATTGAGTTACTCTAGATAATAGTAGTTTAAATGACCAAACCATTCATGCCATAGTTTGTTCACTTCATCTGCATGAGTAAGTAATGTAACTAAGGGCTAGTCTAGGGAAAATTATAAGAAGGTATATAGCCTAGATTGATGATCGGCCTTCCCATAATCCACTATATTATCACTATTTATCTTTTTTATAACCAATAAATTAGGTGTGAACTTAACTCACTTCCTTGAACCTATGTGAGTGATTTGGTATGTTGACAAAAGAATGGTGGATAGTGAAAGAACACATAGAACATCATTGAAGGTCCTATCACTTAAATCAATCGATCCTTTACTATTGACTTCTATCAAAGTGTCATCACCCATGAGATTTGAAGGCATAGAACATGGATCTATTTTTAAAAATAGATCCTATGAGGAGGCCATGTGATATGAAGTACCTGAGTTAATAACCCAAGTTGAAGGTTGAGAAGTTATTGCAACAAGTGCCTTGCCCTTGTTTTTACCCTTTTTGTTGTCTTAAGCCTTTGTATAATCTTGTGTGAATGTATGTTGAGTTGAGGATTCAATAACACTAATGGTATTCTTCTCAAGCATCTTAGTCAAGGTGTCAATCTTATTTTTCATGCACTGAGATTCATCATGCCCAATTTTCATGAAAAATTTGCATTTGATTTTCTCCTTCTTAGGTTTCCCACTTGAGGAATAATCCTTTGATGATGCCTTAGGATTGGCATCTAATTTATGATTCTTCTTGTGCTCATGATCTAGTTTAGACTATTTCTTCTCCTATTTACCACTGCTAAAAGGCTTCTTCTTTCCTTGATTGACAATTAAGTCATGTGATTTAAAAGACTTTAGTTTACCTATTTGAACCAACTTATCTTACTCCTAAGTTAGATCACAAACAAATTCATCAAATGATGGAATTTTCCAAGTGGATCCAAGTTCACATTTGGTATCATGAACTGCTGAGACAAAAATTAAATAGTCATGACCCAATTTTGTAAGCACAGATAGAATCAACTGGTCATCTATTTTCTCAATGCCATATTATTTCAACTATAGTCTCAATGATTTAAACTTTGTTAAGAAGTTTTATAGGGTGTCATTATCACCTGGGCTCAATGTGATGAGCTCATTCTCTAGCTCATAACCCTTAATGATGTTGTTTACTCCAAAAATATTGTCTAGGATGGTCTAGACTTCATTAGGAGTTTTTACAGATTTAACATGAAATAAGAGGTTAGGAGACATTGACAAGCTTAAGAACCCATATGCCTCATCACATTTTTTGTACCACTTAACCTTTTATACATCTATATATGACTTAGTTTCCTCACCCATAGTGATCTGATAGAGTCTTTTACCTCTCAAGGTGAGCTATATTTTAGAATTCCAATCGATATAGTTAAATGGTGTGAGTGGTTCAATATTTAGATCTATTAGTGTAGATTAAATTGAGACAAATTACAAAATTGAGATGAAATCAAAGAATAGATTACACATATTAAAAGTACCCCCTTAAACTATCAACAAGACCCCTCCTTAAGTTATAATTCAACACATGCTCAATATTGGACATCAGGCACCACTGAGAATGTGCCTATGAGAAATTAGTGTGAGAGAGAACAAGAGAGATGTCGATCATAACTAATAATGCATCCAATAAAGGTATAAAAGGTTTGAAGTGAGTTTTAAGCCATTATACCATGAATAAAATGGATGTTACAAAGGGCCTAAAATAAAACCATCAATGCATAGATCTTGAAAAAATTATGCACTTTCAAAAAAATAACACCCAAAATGGAGCCATGAATTAAAAGTTATGACACGTATAAGTTCTTACTTCTACACATTCCTAGACCCTTTACCAAAAAAGATAGAAATGGTAGAAAAAATGAAGAAGTACCTCATAACTCTAAGCATTAATGACCCTTCAAAACTCTAGTTTAGTCTCAGAAGAGTAATCAAACTTTTTGGACTACTTTGCTAAATGGAAGAAGGCAGTAGTGATACCCCATAACTTTGAGTAGTAATGATCCTTTGAAAGTTTAGGTCAGTCTCAGAAGAGTAATCAAACTTCCTAGATTGCTTGATTTCCAAAATTAATCAGCCTTTACCCTCATAACTCTAAGTTGGTCTTTCATAGTGTATGCTAGAGTTTTGGTCTACTTTACTTGACTTCTATAAGTAATCACCCTTCAAAAACCTGAGTAAGCAATAGACCCCCAAAAGTTCAAGTTGGTCTTTTGCAATGTATGCCAGAGTTTTAGACCTACTTTTCTTGAGGTAGGTGAAATTGCAAGTAATGACCCCCTATAAGTCTAAGTTGGTCTATAGTAGTGTAAATCGGGTTTTGGTACCCTACTTGACTTCATAGATTTGTAAGTAAAGAAACTCCACAAGTCTAGTTTTTTCTACGAGTAACTCAACTTAGAAAAGAGAAGTCACTCACTACTAAAAGTCTAATTTGGTCCACTGGCTAAGTAACATCCCTTTAAACATTTAGCTTGGTTAGTGGATTCTCTAATGTATGAAACATGAGGCAGATCAATTACAAAGCCAAAGTAATGACCACCTACAGATTTGAGTAATGTAGAGGTATGATGGCATGCAAATAAAGGCAAGCCAAAAATGTCTAAAATACTTTAATCATGGAAAATATACAAGAGACCCATTTGAGATTTTGACCTGAGGAAGAAAACCCTAAAGGAATTTTTACATAGCAACATGGGAAGTATATATTTTTGTAGAAAATGAAAAATGGGGCCTTAAGATGCCAAAAAGAAAGGAAATTTTGATTATTTTAGAACTAGGTCATGTTTACAATTGATCCAAGAATTTTGGCATCTTCTAAAACCAATGACAGTCATTTTTGAGATCTGAATCTCTAGTAGAAAGTTTTGCATGAATTCTCCAAGGAATTCCACCAAACCCTTCTTTATGCTAGAATAATGAATGTATGAAAGATTTCACCATAAATATTGTTGTAATACTGACAAAAAAGGCTCAGATACCATGTCATATTGGCCATGATCTTGGATCCTTACATAGAAGATCAAGCAAATAAATGTATGGAGTAATGAAATCACATATAAATTGCAAAGGAGGAAGAAGCTTGTCTTCACACAACAATATTGTAAAATATGATCTATTTACATAAAATTGCATTAACCTACCTAACATTCCAAAGTGGAAAAGTGGGGTACATATAGGGAAAATTAGGGCAACATGAGAAAGCCTCTAATTTTCCTAATTATATAATTACATTAAAATTAAATTAGCCTACGTGACCCTTATATAACTAACCTAAAGAAGCTTAATTGACATAGAATGGCCATATGGACATATAGGCAAAACCCAATGGGAAAAATTACTAGACTAACAGATGTTCTTTTTCCATTTCTTGATTAGGTGATATGTTTAGGGGTAATTTATTTTCATTAGCTTTACTTGTCTCTCTTAACTCATATATGTGTATTCATTCTAATGGGATTACCTATAATTAAAATAATATGGAGTGATGGGAGTCAAATAATGTTACAAATCCTTGATTGGGTTCATTTAATTTTTAGTACTTGAAAGGTTTGTTATCCACCAAACATACATGCAAACATCCTATGTGCACAAATTTCATGAATTGATGTAAGGTGGATGGGACTAATTCCATAGGATGAATCCAAGGTCTACCAAGATATAGGTTATAATTTAAATGGTTTGGCATCTCTTGAAATATAGTGATTAAAATTTTAGGCCCCAAATTTACATCTAATGTAACTGTTCCTAACACTTGGTGAAGTACATTATCAAAAAAATTGATATTATTATCTTATTATGATAGAAACTATATTGATACCAAGTATTTGAAGAAACACAATATTACAAATGTTTAACCTTGATCCATTATCTATAAGTACACTTCTAAATATGTACCTAAATAAGAAGTGGAAGATTCTTATTTTTATTTTTTTTAGTAGGTAAATATTATTTCTCAAAATAAATTGTGTCTTCATTACCCTTAATGTATTAATAATGGATGCAAAATAAGTTGGTTCTACATTATTTGATAAGGTTACATCACGTAGTATGTATAAATAATGTCCTTAGTGATAATGGATCTATTGAATAATTTTTTTGTTGGAGTGTTATTAATTTTATCTATGACATCATAATATCAAATTGCATTGGTTGATATCTTAGGTGGGGGAGGATTATTAGGAGATATATTTTTATTACCTCAAATTTTCCTTATAGGATTGTGTAACCTATATATTTATGTAGTGATAACAAGAGCCTTTGTATCTAATATAATCATATACAAAATAATTTGGAAAGATGTTGGCTATATATAACATGAGGTATTGAGGGAGGAGGATAAAAATGAGTCATACGTGCCCTTTGCCTTTGAGTAGAAACTGAAAGCATCTTGGATTAAAAATTCATGTAATATGTGTTATTAAGGATAGATATTATTTCATCATGTTTAATATCATCCTTTGTTTTATTACAGATGAATTTAATAAATTTTGTTGCATAAATTATAAACATATTATATATTTTAGGAAATAAACATGCAACATGAAAATCATATCTTAAATTACAAACTATAAACCATTAGCATCCATTAAAGTAAAAAAAATAAGGGGAAATTAGAAATTAGATATGAAATTCAAACCTTGATAGAAGATGAATTTGAAAACCCTAAGAAAATATGAAGCCTTAAGGTATAAGAGACATATGTATTTTTTTACTCAACTCAATGATTAGATTCACCAAGATATTTTACTTATTTTTTATTAAGATGTCCTAAAATTGTGTAAAACTAGAATTAATCCAAATTATGTAAACTATAAAATTTACATATAAATATGGATTGAAATTGATAGATAGATATTTCACTTAAAATATTTATAAATGACAAGTTTATATGTTCTAAAAATGTTGCAATTGGGCCTGTAGATGATTCATGTGTATGTGCTTGCTTTTGATTTTATGCATTAATCTCTATTTTTTACTCCTTCCATCTAAACCATTATTGTGTGTTTGATCGACACCCTTAGAAAAATGGATTAGTATTTTTTATTGGATATCCCCAACCCATTCTTTATGAATGGTTAAGCATTTATACATTCCAATACTAGTAAAAGGGCTAAAACCACATACTTTTCACACTTGTGTGTGTGTGTGTAACATCATGATCAATATATAATGCAATGAAATGTTTGTATTTTGACATTTGGCACCATGAAATTTATAATTTCATGTGTATTTATCATTTTCTCTATGGTTACTCATTTTATGGGTTTTTATATTAATATGCCCTTGTGATAATGCCTCAAGAGAGTGCTAGTAGATTTCTCAAGTAGTAATCAAGTAATTGTCAAGTTACCTAGTTGTGACCAAGTGAGTGATAACCTTAGGATTTATTTTTATTTATAGATGAATATTCATTATTTATTCCTATGACTGACCCATAAAATGTGTCTAGACCAACATAATGGATACTTCCCAATTAAAAAAAAATAGTTGTTGAGTGCTATTAGACATTAATGATATAGGCAAACACCTATGGTAACTACAAATGTCTATCCATTATCAATAATATCTTAGTATTGCATATCGATGATCTAAAATATTAATAAGGTTTATTTAGGATTCTATAAGGTTCATGTACAAAGCAGGCTACTCTTAAGTAGGTGTATTTCGTGAATAGAATTAACTAAGATAAAAATTTGGTAGACAAATAAAAAGAAAGAGTACACAAGTGTCAAATGTGTAAATAATGTCTATGTATGTCAAAGTGTGTCAAATTTGATGTTTTCAAATTGTATACTACCAAATTTAGGTGTCTACACATTGTTTTCCATAGAATTTTCAAGATAAAAGTAAGAGAATTTTAGTGAAAAATCAATTAATGATTCATATTTTAGGTCATAATAGAGGGGGAAAATTGATTTGAGGGATACAAGGAATCTTTCAAATAATAAAAAAACAACCTATCATGATAAAAAATCAATAGACAAAATATAAATACTGTCTCTTACACTTTTCCCTTCAAATCCCACATGGACAAAACCTCTTTGTTTCCTTGGCTCTCTAATTTTTGGTAGAGTTTTCTTAATCTCAAAATGAATGAGGAAACCCTTTCCCCTTTTTCCTTCTTATTCAATCCCCTCTCATTATCCTTTTTACAAGTGTATTATGAAGAGCACATGTGTCCTTCCTTTTTCCCTTTCACCTTTCTATCATATTTCATTTCATTTTATTTATTTATTTTCCATTTTCCTTTTCTATTTTCTCATTATTTTAATTTATTTTCATTTATCTCTAATTTATTTCCATTTTATTTTATTTTTATAATTTATAAATTACTCATCAAAATAAAATATAATTCATCTATTATTATTTGGGAAAATAATTATAATCAATCTTAAAAGTGTGACAATTATAATTATATGTTAGTGTATGAATTTACAAACATTAAATATTATTTTCCTAATGTCATGTATATCATACCAAAATTTATCATTATTTTCTCATGCATCTAAAACTCTAGTTATTTTTATGTGTTTGTAAAATGATCCACCTAGTACGATTGTTCATGAAATCAACATCTAATTCATGCACAATTTAATTAATTAAATTGTCAAAATGAGACTATTTAAACCACATAATAATTTAACTATCAACCACATAATTTTTTTATAATAAATTAGTACATTACATGCATACACACATACGAAATGTTAAAAAAGTGAATGCATCAATACATGATTCTTGAACAATGGGTTCCTCGACTAGCTGTAGCAATCTATTGTTACTCTCATTTCCATTTTCCATTCCTCTTTGAATATTCCTTAGGATTTTATCTCACAAAATCATCCCATGAAAATTACTAGTAAATGTTTAAATGTTATATATCAATAATATTAAATCTATAATTATATCACACAATCCATGAAAATAAATAAACATGTATAAATGACATTGCTTGTGCATGCTAATTTTTGAATCACATTATTAAAACATATCACACCACTTTATTATTATTAAATATATATATTATTGAGTCTAAATTATAATGGAACTCAATATAAGTTTACTTAGTTCATTGTAAGTTAAACATCAATCAAGCAAGTCTCAAATTAGGGTTGTGACAACTTGACGTTGGTTTTATTAGACCTATTGAATATCTTGATTAGTTTTACAGCACTCTAAAATTTGATAAACCAATTTGAGTCATTAGGTCATATAAATAATTTTAAAAATATCAACAAGGCATGTTGTGAGGATTAATTTTTATTGCCCAATGTCAAATATTGATATAATTATTGATTCTATTGTTGGGTGTGAAATTTTTCTTTCATGGATGGATTTTTACATTACAATAAAATATGGGTTAATCCCAATGACCAACATAAAACTACATTTACAACATCTTGGGAAAAAAACTTATATATGGGGTCATTCCTTTTAAACTTAAGAATACAGGAATCACTTATCAAAGAGCTATGATACATATATTTCATGATAATATCCATTAAATTTTATAATATTATGTATAAATTTAGGTCCCTCCTAATAATCTTAAGCAATTGAGGAGTTTAAAAAGGAAAATGGAACCTATTAGAATATTTTGTGCACAACTAGTTAATAAGACCCAAACATTATCAATATTATTAAGGAAGAATACCAAGTTTGAATGGGATTACAAATATTTAATATATTTTAATGCAATAAATGAATATTTAGTAAACCCTCTTGTTATGATGTCACTTATTTTATGTTAGTTATTATTATTATTTATTTATTTATGCCACATAGCAAGTTTTGGGAAATTTCTTGCATCAAATGATGATTATAAAAAATGAGCAATTTATTACATTAGTATAACTTTCATGGATTACAAAAGATATTACAACTCTATGGAAAAACTATGCTTGGTTGTTGTGATTACAATGCAGAAACTTAGAAATTACATGCTCAAAATAAAAACATTGTTATTACTAAGGTTGACCCCTTGAAGTACATGATGTCTAAGCCATATTTATCAAGAATAATTTCCAAGTGGGTAATTTTTCTATTAAAATATTTGTTTCTTGACTAATTGATACACTAATATATATATATATATATATATATATATATATATATATATATATATATATATATATATCGATTACAAAATATATGCATCAAAGATGCAAAATAGTTATCAAAGTCTCAAAAAAACTATATAGTACTAATCAACAAGGCATTCCCCCATAAGTTTAGATATACCAATCAATAAATAAATATAAAAATTGGCCCCAAGTAGGCAACCTAATAAGAAAAAAAAACATCATATAACCAACACCTAAAAAACTGCCACCTAAAAAAGAGGTGGCACCAACAGTCATCAACTACATAGATTTGTCTTCATGCACCCTCCAAAAATTAGTGCATTTCATTTCACTATCCTCATCTAAAGCTATATAAATAGGTCCCTCAATAGAGGTTATCTTCAACTTAGGTCCCAACTAATCCAATTTCTCAGTTGACAAAGGACTGTATCTATCAACCTTATTAAGCAGAGATTTCATATTATTAGACCTAACATATTCAATCACCTCATCCACTTTAGCATAACCTCCCCTCTCAATGATATTCTCCAATTTGTCAACAAATACATTAACATTATCTTTAATTAATTTCCAAACTTCCCTTTGCTCATTAGCATCATGTACCATGGGAGTGAAATTTGGGGGGAAGAGTTCATAGAGCATCCTTATCATTAGAGAGCAGGTCAAGATCTAGGTCAAAAGGAGCCATAGATTCATCATCTTCCTTACTTACACTACTATCAATACCATCATTTCATACATCCTTCATCATATCATTATTGGCCATTAGCCAATTGTTTACACCATTATTTTTAGATTCCTAAGACTTAACCCAATATGGACTGGGTTATCTGCTTGATAAAAGTAGGAATCCTTTATGCACTCCAATTCATGCTCAGTAATTTTAACCTCTTCATCCAACCCATGACAAACTTCCCAATCTGAGTGTGGACTTAAATTAGGATAACCACCTGAATCAATCAGATAGTCTAACATGATCTTAAGCATTCTAGCTAGGCTTGAGGCACCTTAAATTGAAGAAAGATATACAAGGAAATGATATGAAAGATAATTTCAATAGTGAAGTCAATAAGCACCCTAGCCTTAGATTAAAAAACCTCTAAGTTCCTTTGCTTCCATAAAAACCATAAAATCTCAATTGAAAAAATAAGCCAAAAATTATTAAAGAAAGGATGTACTTTGATTTTAGGATAACTATACCCAAAAGCAATGCTCAACCATCCAATTTCATAATAAAAAACACTAATCCATCCCTTAAGATAAGATTTATAAATATTATAACCATAAGGACATAAAAAGAAAAGATGTTCAATAGCTTCATCATCACTACAAAAGGAACAAAAGGGTTGACCAAAGCCACTTTTAGCCAAAATAGAACTGACAACAATTTTATTATAAATTAAGCACCAATGAAAGCATGAATTTTTAGGTTCAAGACAAGAAGCCCAAATAACATCAAACCTAAAGGACTAGGAATGAAGAAGATCACACATAGTCTAAATACAACTAAGAGTAAGATAGGCGACTTTAGAAAAAGAGAGTTTATTGTATAGCATCTAAGTCGAGAGCTCAAATATGGGAGGGACCTTCAACCACTTTAAACTTTCCCATTATTCACCCTCCTCATTCATAAAGGAAACATTATTATTCCCTTACAGTGCTTTTTAAAGAATAGTATAAGTTCTACACTTAGTAATAGGAATTTGAAATATGAGTCTAATTTTTTACTAGGTGGCCCATCCAGGCTATGAGAAAAGATATTTGAAACCCTTCAATCCTTTTGTGAACCATTTAAAATTAAAATATCCCCTGGCGAGAGCAATCAAAATTTTATTAACACAAATATTCCACCAGATATATCTATAACCTTGGCAACATGTCCCAAACTAGTTAAAGATATGTTTGGCAGTGAGAAAAGGTTTAACAAAGTCCCAAGTACAACAGATAGAAGCAAAAATTGGTGAACCAACAACTTTAAAAAAAAAGGGACCTATAAGAATATCCTCTATATTGATCCCTTTCAAGTGTAGTTTACCTATAAGAAATCCTTTCATGATATTATTTTTGACTAAGATTTTATAGGCTCCATCCCCTTTGAATGCTTTAATTATCCATTTAACCACAAGGGTGATGCCCTAGATCCTTAGATCTTTTAGGCCAAGACCCCCAATATGTTTGGGCTTTGAATAAAATTGCCAAGAGATAACATGTCTTTTTCTCCCTCCTTTTCCATCAAACCATAATAAATCCCTTATAATTCGATGTAAAAAATTAATTTGTGTCTTACTAAAGAGCCAACAAGATACATAATATATATTGTACAAGGAAAGAACTTTTTGGCAAACTTGAATCCTTCTAGGTAAAGAAAGCAAGTGCCCCTACCAATTTTCAATTTTCTTATTAATTTTGATAAAAGTCCACTCTCACATGTGTGTGAATGAAGGGGTGAGTGAAAAAAGGATACCCAAATATCTAACCAATTAATCTGACCCCTTCCATGCCAAGCCAAACTATGAAAGCCAATCAAGAGGGGTGTCCTTCCACCCCAACATACATGATTTATACATAAAAACCTTAGAAATAAAAGTAGAGAAATATATATCCAACCTTGAGTAAACTTGATTCAATTTACTTTTCTCAAGTTTGACAAATAAAGTAGTGTCATTAGCAAATAAGACATTAATCAAAACATCATCATTGGGCAGAGAGATGCCTCTGACAGGAGGTCCAAAATTAGATAACCTAAGTAGATAGTACAAGGCTTCAATAGCCAACACAAACAATGAAGGGGAAAGAGGAAATCCTTATTTGATAGAATGTTGAATCTCAAGTGAGTCAATCAATTCCCCATTATTTTCAACAACAATAGAGGAATATTTAAAGAGAACATTAATCATTCTTCAAAACTTATCATGAAAACCAAAGTCTCTTATAACTCTTCTAATGAAGGGCTATTCTATTCTATTAGAGGCTTTCTCAAATTCAAGTAGAATCATGCCTACATATTGATTATAATATTAGGCCTAATACATCCCTTCCTAGCTATCAATCAGGTTATTCATAATGTATCTTCCTTCAACAAACCAGTTTGAGTCTCAAAAACAATATAGGGAAGCTGAGAAGAGAGTCTCTTGGCCACTATTTTTGCCAAAATTTTGTAGGAGACATTAAGGAGGGTAATTGGCCTTCAGTTTTTGACTGAAGATGAGTCTTCTTCCTTAGGGATGAGATTAATAACACTTATATTAATATCAGGGCCCAAGGAACTAGCATTAATATATATATATATATATATATATATATATATATATATATATATATATATATATATATATATATATATATATATATATATATATATCTAGATAATCCTTATCAATTAGTCCTTATTATCTTTGTAAAATTCAATAGGAAAACCATCACTACCATGTGTTTTGTCATTCTTGAGCAAGTTAATGGTCACTTTGATTTCATCCAGTATGATATCCTCATCAAGGTAAGTCACTTGCATTCATGACACTTTTTTGGAATACAAATATCATAAATCACCATATTTTTCTCAATGAGATCATTGGAACCATTAGATAGAAACAAGCTAGAGTATAATTCATATAAAGCTTCTTTGATCATGTAGGAGTCATGAACAATATTACCCTAAAACTCAATATCATTAATTTTGGTCCTTTGATTTTCAATTTTCAAGAATTGAAAAAAAAACTAGATCCTTCATCCCCAAGCTTAAGCCAAGTCAATTTTTAGTGAATCTATGCTCCCCTAGCAAGGTAGCACTGGGATTATCTGACTTGATGTTTCAGAAAGTTAAGTTCATCCACTAGTATATCATTAGATGGAACAAGTTGAAGATAAATTTCATCCTAAATTATTTTTTATTGAGTGACCCTAAAAATTTTCATATGCATTCTAGCCTTTATTTGACCATACGTTCTTGCAAAGTTCTTTGATAATTCCATACAAGAATTCCACTGATCAATACTAGAACCAAAATTGCAAGAAAAATGAATAGCATCCAAACATAATTGATCAAAAAGATGAGACACATTGAACTTATAAAGTCCTTTTAAAGATTTGGAAATTTTGTCTACCTCTGAATTCAAAGAAAAATTTCAATTCTATAGGGTGGTGGTTAGAGATTGTATAAGGCAAAAAATTCACCACATTACCATCACTATTTGGGATCACTAGAAAGGAATCTATGTTAAAGTAGAACCTATCAAGTCTTGAATATTATCTTTTCTTATTGTTTCACCAAGTAAACCATATTCCTTTACTTTGATTTTTACCTTTCTATAACGGATTAAGGAGACTGTGCATTCTCTTGAATTTGGACTAAAAGAAAAGCTCATTGCCTTTCTAGGATTGATGATCACCACCAATTTTGTCTTATTTTTCCTCAACCATGTTAAATTTGCCTCCAAATATCTGAGGGACATTTTTTAGGTTAGTAGCAATACAACTCCACAAATCATATATTTCTCTATAATCATTTAGAGTATATGTATTCCATAGACCAAAACATTGGTTTTACTTTTCTATCAAAATCCATACAACCCTATTATAGGGGGAGATACAATGGTCAATTATGCATTCCTTTAAATCAAGGTTAACTAATATGGATTCCCCTCCTTTACCTCTTTGGTGATTAGTGGAAAAATGAGTTATATTAGGCCAAATGAAATTAAGGACTGAGGACAATTGGGATCCCATAGACTTATTGAAGACACAAAAAATCTACTTTGTCTCCTAAGTGCCTAAATTGTCTCATAATGGGTTTTATATCAAGGGATTCCAAGCCCTAACATTCTAACTTATAATTTTCATAAAATGTGGAAGCAGGGGGGCTCAATTAGATTGACCATGGGGTTTGCCCCAACTACTATACAGTATTTTGAAATGGTCTGAAACTTTGTTTTTTTTTGGTCTTCTTCTTAAAAGATGGGTCAAGAACACCAGGAGGGATATCTTTATATTTTTTTCTATATTTAACCATATAATGATCTAGCATGGTGGACACATAGTCTGTTTTGAGTTTTTTTCCACCCGTTTTAGACTTCTAATTTTTAGAAACATTGGGGTTCGTAAGGGAAAAGGGTGCACTCACTAACGAATACATTTTAGAGCCAAGAGTAAAAGGGCCTTATTTTTCTAGAGAAATAACCATGAGGGAGGAATCACCTCTATTTTCATCAAGAATGGTGGAGGGCATGCTACCAAGGTTAGAAGGATAATAAATAGGAGGATCAGCTAAAAAAGCCACATATTCCTCTAAGAGAGAATCTGATTGATCTTTTTGCTCAATAAAATCATCATTTAAATTATCTAGCAGATAATTAATCACATCAAGCAAGGAATTCACCATGGCAATAGATGATGGCAAGAGGCTAGAGGATTAGAGAGCATAGTGAGTCACAAATTTTCCAAGCTTGTCTAAAATATCTAGAGCATTTTCCCCCAAAGCCTCATCAAGGGAGGTAATATCTTTGATCATTTCACTATAATACATAGGGTTCTCAAAATCTTGTAAATCAACTAACACAAAATTTTCCTTCTATGCAACCTAACCTTTTTGTTTGTTATAGAGTTCTTCCTAATTAACCAACATTGGGTAATTTTTCTTGAGGTGTCCATATTTTTTATAGAAAAATAGGAATTCAAGCCACCCAACCCTCTAATAGCATAAATATGGGATATCCATTTAATTTTGAAGTTAAGGTACTTAGGGAAAAAATTCAAGGGTTTTAAGGAAATCAGAACCCTAACATTCATATAAACTAACCACCTCCTAGTGTCCTCAATTCTAAGGACTTCCCCGAGGAGCTTCAAATATTGAAGTAGAAAATTCCATAGTTGGTAAGGAATGTTTTTAATATCCACCCATCTGGGTGTGGTTTTAAAAATAAGGTCATTACAATCCATATCTAGGATCCAAAGGACTACCCTAAAAATAGACTAACCTACATTCCATAAGGGTTTATTGATGGCCCTTCACTAAATATTAGAGTTTTTAAACAAAATCATTAAAACCCCTTTCTGAATCATTCGATAAAATCTAATGTAGATACCCAACTTCTTAGCCCAAATAAAATTGAGCTGGTTATAAAAGAAGTTCCTAAAAGGGAGAAAATTATTGTTTAAACATACAAAAAATGCTCTGACATTTTTTAACCTGATTTATTCTTGTTATATATCATTTTCCATGGAATCATTTAGAATACAAGTCAGATAATTATCAGGGCTATCACACTTACCAATATGGGCTTAATCCTACTCTTGCACTCCATGCTCTCCTTCATAGATATAGCTAGAAATAAATTTGTCATCTTATGAATGTTTTTCCACTTCTTCTTATCATAGGACTTCATTTAATAAATATTTTGATGCACCATAAGCTCCTTCTCTCACCTACGATGGGAAAAAGACCATCCTTAAGATTGTAAATCTTATCATCCCTTAGAGGACCAACTGGCTCATTAAAACCACCATTTTCACCCCTCTTTTCATGTTCAATACCATCAATTCTAATATTTTTTATAAAAAATAATAATTAATACCATAACCCTTCTTTTATTCTAAAGGCCATGGGATAGAAATCTAGGTAGGGGAGACGTAGCCTGGTATGAATGATTATACAAGAGACACGAATCAAAAATAAAAGCAAAGACAATGAACACAAAACAAAAATATATAAATTTAAGGCAAGTGAACATATGAGCTAAATCAATTTGACCACCATGGGTACTATATAAAAATAAACATGAAAACAAAGGAAGAAAAGGTAACCAAGGTAATTAGCCAAGAGAAATCTTGAAACACCATCAATGGATGATGACTCTTTATCTCCCCATTACATAACTCCAATCTTCTCTCTACTATGAGGGATATTTTACACTAGTATGTTCTCTTAATGTCATGTATATCATACCATAATGTATCATTAATTTTTCATGCATCAAAAAATCTAGTTATTCTTATGTGTTTGTAAAATGATCTACCTAATACATTGTTCATGAAATCAATATCTAGTTTATGTATAATTTAATTAATTAAATTGTTAATATGAGACTACTTAAATCACATAATAATTTATCTATCAACACATCATATTTTATAATAAATTAGTTCATCACATTAATAAACACATATGAAATGTTGAAAAGGTGAATGCTTGAATACATCATTCTTGAACAACAAGTTCCTTGACTAGTTGTAGCAATCTATTGTTACTCTCATTTCCATATTCCATTCCTCTTTAAATATTCCTTAGGATTTTATCTCACAAAATCAGCCCATGAAAATTACTAATACATGTTTAATTGATATATATCAATAATATTAAATCTATAATTATATCACAAAATGAGATGCATATTATTTCACACAATCCATGAAAATAAATAAACACATATAAACGACATTTCTTGTGCATGCTAATTTTTCAATCACATTATTAAAAACATATTACACCACTTTATTATTATTATTATTATTATTATTATTATTATTTAGACTCAATAATATATATATATATATATATATATATATATATATATATATATATATATATATATATTATTGAGTCTAAATTATAATGGAAATCAATATAAGTTTACTTAGTTCATTGTAAGTTAAACATCAATCAAGCAAGTCTCAAATTAGGGTTGTGACAACTCGACATTGGTTTTATTAGACCTATTAAATATATTGATTAGTTTTACAACACTGAAATTAGATAAACCAATTTGAGGAATTAGGTCATATAAATAATTTAAAAATTATCAACAAGGCATGTTATGAGGATTAGTTTCTATTGCCAAATATTTATATAATTGTTGATTCTATTATTGGGCATGAAATGTTTTTTTCATGGATGGATTTTTAAATTATAATAAAATATGGATTAATCCTAGTGACCAACATAAAACTACATTTACAACATCTTGGGGCAAATTTTTATATATGGGGTCATTCCTTTTGAACTTAAGAATGCAGGAATCGCCTATCAAAGAGCTATGACACATATATTTTATGATAATATGCATAAACTTTTATAATATTATGTAGAAGTTATCTTACAAAAATGTAAAAATAAATAAAAATGTGCATGACTTATGATTTTTTTTACAAGATTAAGAAAATACCAAGTATGATTAAATCCTAAGAAGTGTGTCTTTGGTGTCACTTTGTGTAATTTTTTAGGTTTCATTATTTCTAAGAGAGTTATAAAAGTGGATCTAAATAAGGTACTAGTAATTATTTAGGTCCCTCCTAATAACCTCAAGAAACTGAGTTTAAAAATGAAAATTAAACCTATTAGAATATTTTAAGCTCATCTAGTTGATAGGACCCAAACATTTTCAATATTATTAAGGAAGAATACCAAGTTTGAATGGGATGACAAATGTCTAATTTATTTTAATGCAATAAAGGAATATCTAGTCAACTCTCTTGTTACAATGTCACTTATTTTAAACTAGTTATTATTATTTTTTATTTATGCCATGTAGAAATTTTTTGGATATTTCTTGCACAAAGTGATGATTATAAAAAATATTACAACTCGATGGAAAAACTATGCTTGGTGGTTGTGATTACAATGCAGAAACTTACAAATTACATGCTAAAAATATAAACACTATTATTACTAAGGTTGACCCCTTGAATTACAAGATGTCTAAGTCATATCTATCAAGAATAATTTCCAAATGGATAATTTTTCTATTAGAATATTTGTTTCTTGATTGATTGATACACAAGTATATTTTCATAAATTGTGACACTTTTTATGGTGAATTCTCATTTTTAATAATATTTGGCACTAGTTTGCATCAAACATTTGTTGTAGAATAAAGTGGGTCAATTTTGAAATGAAGTGCATCAAACCAACACAAGCACAAAATCTAGCAAACAAAAAATCTATAAATTTAGTGGTTTTTCTTACAGTGACACATGTTGTGTTAATGTTTGCCTTAAGTGATCTTGCATTCATCAAAATCATTGGGTTTGTATTTTTACCAAATTCAATCCATTTTATTTATTTATTTACCTCCTATAGAAGGATTTTTAATTATTTAATTTTTGTTTATCAAATTAAATGTATTTCTTGTATTAAAAACTTGATGTTATTTTAATTTATAACCAATATGGGAAGTCATGTGAGTTCTCGTGTGTCTATCAATAGTGATAGAAAGAGGTCCATATCTAGTGTTAAACAATAAACTAGTTAATAACACCATAAAATTATGAACATGCCCAACATTTAAATCTTCCAATGCCAACATATAGTCCTTTTCTTATAGAAATTAAATATACATTACCTTGAATCATGAATATTAACCATTCATATTCAAAGATACATCAAACCATGCCTTATCCACATATATAACCTCTAATTTTACATTCTTTTCCTCATGATTTTACTATTAAAACCCACATTATTTAGCCAAGATTTTAGGCATACACGATATGAAAACCATCACATCTGAATTAAATATAAAATTTACCTTGTCCATATTTTCAAAAAAATAAACCCTAACATTAACCATGACTATTGAATTATATTAGATTTAAATAATATAAGGTTTATCCATTTAAAATATATTTATTTTCATTCAAAAAACTTCAAAATAAATGCAAAAAAAGTGAATTACAGTTGGTGCTAGTTTTGTTCACAACACACACTCCTAAAAAAGTAAAGGAAATTAGAAAATGATGAAAATTCAAAGGAGTAAACTATGATGACCACTATAATATTTATACATAAATTATTTAAATCTAGTGCGATGTAACTATAGTTAAAAGAAAACCTAAGAGTTGGTCAAACTTGGATATATGTCAGATAAAAAATTGTTTATGAAATGTAATTGAACATGTAAATGACCACATTAATTATAGTAGTTGATGACCTAAAAAAAAGTTTCAATATGAATGGTGAGCTATGATATTAAATCAAAGTCTTAAAATCAAATCCCTAATTTTTGTTTGTGCCATTATCACATAATACTAGAAGTAAAGCCCTCATTTTTGTTTGGACCCTTGAATTAACACCTTAATGGAAATAGTTCATGAATTTTTATGGTATATTAATTCTTAAATTATTATTATTTAGATTCACTATCATTATATCCCACAATATTTTATAGACTAAAAAAATCATACATACATTGAAAAAGGAAAGTAAAATATACCCATAAAACTGAAAACAAATGTATATACATTACAAAAACAAAAACAACTACCACCACAAAAATGCATATCACTTTCATTTTATAATTAAGTGGGAAGCTTTGAAAATAAATCCTACATTTAATGCAAAAAAATTACTAAATTTATTGAAATGTATTTTACTAGATGAGAATGTTGGGCATTATGACAAGCTACAGTTGTAATTAGCTCATAGAGGTCATCGATCTTCCTCTCTGATTAAGTGTACAAGATGGTTGTTGAAGTATATCAAAGTGGTTAGAATGCTATCATAAGTAATGTCATCTTACAACTTAGACCAATCTTATAGAAACTTTGTACCAACCAAATTTATATCAATTTTTTTAGAAGGAGAAGTTAAGGTTAGTGATTAATGTTTTTCTATACCATATTCATTAGATATTGGGCACAATTAAAGTTAGTAATAATCACAATTCTCTCTTTGGGCCAATGTTGATCGTGGATGCACATTATTTATCCCGAAATTCCAAACTTTGACCTCTCCACTTCTATTACCATAAGAAGTATATTAAAACATAACTTATAAAACCATGATTAGTTAAATGAAAAGTAGCTGACTAAGACATTAAAAAATTAAAAAATTCTCTCATCTCTCAATTGAAATGTTTTGTTCTCATATATCTCCTATAAATAGTAAAGATTCAAAAAAATTGATGTATATAATTATGGATTAATGCATCCTTTATATATATATATATATCAATTAGGAATTTCAAAAATAGTCTAAATTATGACTGCACAATAAGTGCATTACAAGGTCTAGTCACTTCTATAAATAAATTCATGGATCTTGCAGAAACACCACTAATTAATGTCATGAATTATGATTGCACAAAAATATATGGAAAATCTTATAGTACTTTGTAAATGGATTAGTTCTCAACTGGATTGGGATTGATTATGTTACTCAGTAATGGAAATAATTCAAAATTTGATATTATGGGCGACTTTGTAATGTAAGTTTTGTAATAATATAAAATACTCTAGATATAATGATATGTTTTTTTTAACTTTTATGTAGGTGCACTTCTCAAGTGGATCAATAATGTTGATTGTTCTAAACTACCCTAAATTACCTTACAAGTATATTGTGTCAATCAATAATATAGGATTTTCTTGGGGAATGTGGAAAAAATATGAGAACAAGTCTGAAATTTTTGAAAAATATACAAGTTTTTTATTTATTTTATTGATGAAAAAATAATAATATTTACATCAATATATATATATATATATATATATATATATAATTATCAAGGATTGAGATAATATAATATGTTTAGATCACCAATAATAATACATATAAAATTAATACAAAAAATAATGATTTTGACAGGTTCATGACTTAAGGACATATGTCTAAGAAACTATGAAAAAATATTATGTTCTAACAAAATATTTTATTATTGATAATGGTTAAAGTAGTCCTACATAGAGACTAATTATATTATAAATTGATGTGTATTGGATGTGATATATAACTTAAAAGTGCACTCAAGTGGGTTAATACTAAAATATCATGTCCATACAAATTAGTCAAGTCTATGTAAGAGACATCAGAGCATTATCAATTGACTAATGTATACCAGAATGAATCTAGTCAATTATATCAATCTAAGAAGTATTGTGTCTGCACCAAGTTCATGGTGCGTGCTTCAAGATTCTCAATTATATTATTGATTGAATTTACACATCTAGATATGGGAAGTGGATACATATAGATATGGGAAGTGCTGTAGTACTGGTTATAATTAATAAGTTGTAAGTGCACTCAAGTGGATGTAGGAAACTAAAAGATATTATTTGTCCAAAGTAATATCTAATATATTACAAGGGACATCAAATCATTATCAATTGATTAACACCTAAAATATGTGATCTATAACATGAAATTACACTTAATTTGATCAAAACTAAAATATCTTGTCCCTTCCAATTATACTAAAATATCTTTCCCATCCCAATTAGTCTATCTAAGACTTGATAGTTTGTGATGTGAATTTGATAACATTATAGTTATACAATTGATAGAATTATAAATAAATACATTATAACAATACAAATTAGAATCAAGAATGTTTTCAAGGAGATCATAACTACATTTTTTATACACACAATATTTTCAAACTTTATCAATTATTGATGCTTTCTCTCTTGTAGGAACCCATTGAGTCTCAATCTCTCTGAGTACATGCCTTAAGGGGTGCATTAGGAAAGGGGTGGGCAAACCATTGGTGCTTCATAGGATTATTTTCCCTATAATACCACTTGTTGTCTACATAACCATTTCTTTAAAATATTCTCCTAAGCTTTGACTCCTATTTTTCACCCTCCTCTAGTCATTTTTTGCCTTCATTAGCCCTTCCCTATCTTAAACTCATTTTTTATGGTTTACAATACAATGTTAGACCCATCAATCATGTACTCTAATTAACAAAACTCATTTTAGGTCTAGGTTAGCCCCTGGCCAACTTAGACCAAGATCTAATTTATTTTTTGTTAATAATGATACATAGTCGATTGGGATGACCCCATTAGCTAATATTTTACAAAAAACTAGGGTTAGATTTAGCAATATAAACACATTCATTTTGCCATTCTTAAAGGGAGAAAGAGAGTTAATTACTCATTTGTGCTTCTTTACAATTTGGTCTTCTATCATTCTACTTGAGGAGTTTTAGCTTAAGGTTTCTACTTGGAGAAGAATCTTGTCTTGTGGAAAATTCTTAGATGATTTAGGCTTTATTAGTGATCCTTACAAACCACAACAACCTCTTGAAAAACACCTTTGTCCAAGTGAGAGATTGAGTCTTGACAAGTTGATTTTCAAGGTAAGTATCTCTAACTATGTTCCTCTCTTTTAGTAGATATAAGTAACATAAGTAATGGCTTTTGAATATATTTCTCTCTCCATGCATTAGGGTTTTACCTATACATAGCTTAAATAAGATTCTCTTATGCATGTTTAATTTTATGTTTACTAACCCCTATTTTTACTACAAGATTTTTTTAGCATTAGATTAGGCTTTTTACTTTACTTGCCATCTATGTTTGTGAATATGAAAACATAGGATCTAGTTAGGGTTATTACATAGTGTTGTTTGATTGGAGTTTTTTAAACCCTCCCTAGTGATATTACTATGGTAAGAGATCCCTTAACTAGGTCTAGTGGATCCATCTTGGTCATGACCCCAAATATTTAATATATCAACAGTTGGAAGTGTAAGTAAGATTTATCTTCTTTGAGCTAGGATTCATTTATAGATTAATTACACACATTCTAGTGAACCCGACATGAATCCAACCCTTGTAGGTTTTATTTCACACTATAATTTTTATCATTATATTATATTGTTATATATATTTTAATATTATATCAAACCACTCGATATAGTTCTAAATTTTTGGGCATAGCTTTAACACATAACCACTTTAAAATGACTCTATTTTATCTGTGTAGGTCTTCATCAATTACAAATTATTGGATCAAGCAATTCGATATAATATTCTTATTTAGTTCTAGATTAACATACACTATCAAATAGATTAACTCTATATATTATTTTATTCTGTCAACTTACAGGTCAACAAACATTATCAAACAAGTTGACTCTATTCATTCTTCTTCTTCTACACAGGTTTTTACAAAACTTGGTCGAACTAATCGATGTAGATGGTAGAATTTGAAAGTAACAATTAAGCACTACAAAATAACATTTACAATCTAAATCATCTTCAAGATTGCCAAAGTTCCTTTCTCATATCTCTTTGTCATTTTAGTTCTTCTTTCAATTATTTTTTTTACAATTTGGCACTCTTCAAAATTACAACCCTATAGCCAACTAGGTCAATTTGGTCGACTTAGTTCTATAGTCTATCTTTTGTCTGAGAGACATAGTCGGCCTATTTGACTATGTTCTTAAGGACCTTGATTCTATAGAACATCAATGACCTAGTTGACTATATTCTATATTTTTTACATACAGTGTCACCTAAACTAACTTTTTACTATTTTCAGTCAAAGAATTAACATCTATTTATTAGTAGTTAATTCACATTCCCTTTTCAGTTGTTTACATGCTTAGAGTAAATCACATGGTATAAATAGGTGGTTTTTCAAATTACCATTTTATTTACACTATTTTATTCTATTGCACACAAAACCAAACCACTTAATATTTAAAAAACATTATACATTTATCTTCCCAAGGCCTACCTACTTGGATTTGATCACCAAGGAGGAAGTCATCCTAGTTTTTTGGCCAAGTATAAATATGTGGTTAATGGTATATATTAGCAAATCACCCAATACCCTTATTAGTAAGGGATTGTGAAGTGATGGGGTAGGACCCAATACCAATCTAATACCATTACTAATATAGAACTCTTTCAACCCAAACTTCTTGAAACCAACCTTAGATTACTTTCTAGTTCCCTATTTTATCCAACTTTTCTATCACTCTAAGATTACACTCTATTATAATATAATAACACTTAAGGTGACCAATCAGTTAGTATTTAATTTTTAGTTATTACTTGCTCTTTTATCATTTTATGTTGTATTAAAAAACTTTCATTGGTCAGTGTTGGTGTAAGGTCTATATTGTATGCTCCAATTGGATCCATCACATTGATCCAATTATTTATGTGTTTTCTTTCATTCTTGCTTCAAAATATCTTGAAAAAAATCCCTTATTTTATAAAACTATCATATTTTTCAATACAATCTCTTACAAACTATTTTTCACCTTCTTGTTTATAGTACACAATTGACCTACATGACTATGTATTCATGTATCTTTATTCTATCCCCTATCCAACAATACATAGTTGGCCCATATGACTGTGTATTATTTTTAGCATGTATATTAGTAGTACACTATCAACCTAGTTGATTTTATACCTATTGGTCAACCCTATTATTTATTAGTCAACCATGTTCTTTGTTTAGCTAACTCTGTTATCTATCTGGTTGATTTTGTCCCTAATTCTTCTTATTCTTCCCTAATCTCTTTTTATTTCATCAAGCATCATGAAATACCCTATCACAATATTTTTGGACAACCTAAATCTATTTAAACACTATATAGGGTGTTCTTTTCTTCCTATTTTCATCTTTTAGGGCATCTTGTAATGCCCATCCACATGTTACTTCAGCATTTGGGGCATCTTATGTTTCCCATCCCTACATCCAATTACCCATTGGGGCATCTTACTATTCCCACTCTTATTCTACATTTCATGATACCAAACTAATTCCACTTTAATAAATAGTTTGAGACACATAGGTTTGTCTCTCACATGCTCATCCTTGATATAGACATTATCCTAGATCTATCCCTTATTATCATGCTTTGTATATGTTATCCTTCTAAAACCTTTTGTAGGATACTTACACAAGTATCACCCTTTGTAGGAGTCACTCTTTTTGAAAAACTTATTTCCTTCCTTTTGGTCCTTTGGTTTCTCTTTTCTCATGAGTTGAATTTTAAAATCATGAATAAAACTTGGTCTTCCTCATGGTTTCCTTTTGTTCTCATTATTTATTTTTCTTTCCAATACTTTATGAAACCTTTGGGTTTTTATTTTGTGATTTTTAGTGTAATACCATGGATAGGACCTAGATTTCCTCACAAATACCATCTTTCTCATTCACTTTTCATATGCTTTGTACACCTTCTTGGGATTTTCTTTTATGAGTTTCATTATAAGACCATGGATAGGACTAAGCCTTTCTCATAAAATCACCATCTTTAATTAATACAATGTTCCTTTTGTATAATGTTTATCAATGGTTACAAGTTTTTGATCCCTTTTTCTCAACTTTGGCTTTTTCTTCTTTGTAGATAAAATTTTCACAATAAATAGTGTTAGCATGTTTTCCTCCACTTCCCTTATTCTTATGATAAGGAATCACACTTTATTGTCATTGTATCCCTTTTTTACCCTTCATCATATTTTTTGTGATTTGAAGTCCTTCAAATTGTTTCATGTTGCATTCCTCTTAATTTCCTTTCCTTTCCTTTCATTATACTTTGGATAAAACAAGGTTGAATTAAAGATAGCACTTTTATTTCACTTGAATTAACAAGACTCTTAGACATTATGCTCTATAATTTCTCTTTTTTAGTAACCAAGTCCAAAGTCTTCAAATTTTAGTCATCTTCAACACCCATGTATGGTTCTCTAAATCTATATGGAGGAGGAATAAAAAAATCCATCAAAAAGATAAAATCTAAATCATTTGAAATAAAATGAAATGATGCAAAAGGAAACATACCAAGTCAAAAGTCCTAATCACACCAAAAGACATGATTCATAACACATCTCTTATCTCTAATCAAAGCTCAAACTCCATAGTCTCATGATAGAGTCGAGGTCCATTGGGGTACATTAGGCTAGTAGATTGAAATAAGAGAATTCAACAAACTCTATGGTGCTATCTACTTTGTCACGCTAGTACCCAATATTTTTAGTAGATTGATGGCTCTATAAGGGGTCCTGAAGAATGGGGAACATGTTTTGAGAAGGTAGGTCCATTTTAATTTTTATGCATATAGCCTTCATGGGATGATATACATACAATATTTGTTGACCTGATATTTGTGTGGCTAGGAGAAGTTCTTCAGAGCCCTTAATGTCAAAAGACATCTTATTTTCACAAACCTAATTTAATTATCTTGACTTAGATAAATAATTTCTCTACCTTGGTTTCTCCTTCATTCTTCCTTTCACACTTTTCATTTCCCCCCTTGACAGGCAAGTGTGATTCTAAATTTGTTTTCCCAATTCTATATTCCCTCTTCTTCACATCTTAAAACATGATAGCACTAATTTGTTTCAATTTTATCTATCCTTAGAACAAAACAATATGTTTTAGTAACTACGGATTACTTCATTTACACCATAGATTTACATTTATAGACTTGCTTTAGTTTCTCTTACCACTTTCCATTTATTGTACTTATGTTTTTGGACACCTGAGTCTATTTCACTTTTATGTTCTTTTTCCATTATTGAGTGAGGTTGGCTTGTTAATTTTGACTCACCAATGTTTTTTTCCATTTTATACACTTTTTTTATTGATGATTGAGTAAGGATTGTTATTCTCACTCATCAATGTTGTTTTACCATTTTTCTTGTCTATATTTTTCTTTGTAAGGATTATTACTACTTTCACATTGATGTTCGATTAGCATTTTTGACATGTGTCCTTGGTTTGACTTGGTGAGTTTGCCTTTCTTACTTAAGGTTTACCTATTTGAGTTTTTCAGTCTTTAGTAGCCTTGGCTTTTTGGTTACCTGATTTAATCCATTTTGATTTGGTCATTTGGTCCTAAATTAGTATTTATCACCCTAGCTTGACAAATTTACAAGTATGTCTCATCCACATAGCATCAATTATATTGGCTTTCCTATGTTTATTTTTGCTCTTTAGTTTTGTATCCTTTGGTTTATCAAAATTATTCTTTGTGCCCTCCACAATCAAAACTACAAACACAACAAACAACCATCCAATGATAAAGGTAATTCAAGGTATGCATACATTTAATTTTTTATTTATTTCCATTTCAATCATTTAATTTTAATTATTTTATGCTTTAAAATACTACAATTTTTTAGCAATAGCATTATGTGTTACTATGTTCTTTCTTGAAGCACCATCTCCTATTGCATTTAAGTAACACATGATGAGCTTAGAGTGGGTCATATATATACACATAATATTTTCAAATTTTATCAATTACTAATGCTTTATCTCTTGAAAGAACCTATTAAGTGTCAATCTCTTTGAGTGCATGCCTTAAGGGGTGCACTAAGAAAGGGGTGGGTAAACCATTGGTGTTTCATAGGATAACCACTTATTATCTACATAACCATCTCCTAAAAACATTCCCCTAATATTTGCCTCCTATTTTTCACCCTCTTCTAGTCATTTTATGCCTTCATTAGCCCTTCCATATCCTAAACTCCTTTTTGATGATTTATGATATAATTTTGGCCCCATCGACCCTGTACTCTAATTGACAAAACTCATTTAGGGTCTAAACCGACATAGACCAAGACCTAATTTATTTTTTTTAATAATGATATAAAGTCTATTGGGATGACCTTATTGACTAAACTTTTAGAAAGGACTAGGGTTAGATTTAGCTATATAAACACATTAATTTTCCCATTCTTAGAGGGACAACAAGAGTTAATTATTCATTTGTGCTTCTTTAAAATATGCTCTTCTACCATTCTACTTGAGTATTTTGAGCTTAGGGTTTCTACTTGGAGAATAATTTTGTCTTGTGTAAAAGTCTAGGATGCTTTAGCCTTTCTTAGTGATCATTAAAAATCACAAAAACTTCTTGCTAATCATCTTTGTTCAAGGGAGAGATTGAGTCTCAACAGGTTCATTTTATAGGTAAGTATCTCTAAATTTATTCTTTTCTTTTATTAGATAGAAGTATCATAAGTAATGGATGTTAAATATACTGCTCTCTCCATGCATTAGGGTTTACCTATAAATAAATTAAATAGGATTCTCTTATGTATGTGTATTTTTATGTTTAATAACCCCTATTTGTGCCACAAGCTTTGGTGAGCATTATATTAGGTTTTTCACTTTACTTGTCATATATATTTGTGAATATGAAAACATAGGATCTAGTTAGGGTTATTGCATAATTTTGCTTGACTGGAGGCTTTAAAACCCTCCCTAGTGATATTATTGTGGTAAAATATCCCTTGAATAATTATAATGGGTCCATCTTGGTCATGACCCCAAATATTTAATGTATCAACAATCAGAAATGTAATTACGATTTATCTTCTCTGAGCTAGGATTGATTTATAGATCAGTGGCATTTTATTTTATTATTTTTTAGAATAATGGAGTTTTATTCCTAATTAAATAAATAGGTCTAAGTAGGGTAAATTATTAAATAATTAATCAATTTATTTATGTAAATAAATTATATTTTTACATTTTCTAAAAATAGTAATAATAAAGAGAAAATCAAACTTAGCTAAAAACTAACTAAGATGGATATTGTAGGGTCTAGAAATTTTGTGTACGCTTAGGAGACTATAAAAAATAATATCTTGGAGTTAATTTTTGGATTAGATAGGAGCATGGAAATTGGGACACCCTACTATTTGGTGCTATAGTCCTTTTCCAATGCTATTGTCTAGGTAACCTAAGTTTTCTAAGTTTTGCTCAATAGGTTTGTGTTATCCTGTTAGTGAAATATCAAAGATCAAAAGTCTGTGAAGCTCATTATGAATCTATTTTAATATTAAAATCCTTATTATCTCTTTGTTCTCTAACTTAAATGGTAACTTGGGAAAGAGATAGAAGGGGTTAGTGTGTAAAGGATATGTGAGACGCATTTCACACCGCGTGTGTGGGCATGCTACCTATATACCAATACTCTAAGGAGGGATCGAGCTAATGTAGTTATTCCATTGAAGTTCTCAGTTTAATTATGTTTGAAAATGTAACTATATGCAAAACTTGGTGTACTTGGAATGACTAGGGGCTGGTGTAAAGGTTTGAATAATCTTGAAATACTATTGGATGGTTCTATGTAGAGAATAGGGAAGAGTGCTTGAGTAGTCTTGCTTTTATTCTTGCTTATCTCTTATAAATGAGTGCCAACCCTTACAAATGGACTTTGAATGGCATTTTATAGGGAGCCTAATGATCATGGTTTAAATAAATTCATGTTAATCTAACATGAATTAAGATAAGGATATAGGAAATTATGATTGTTTGAACCAAATTTGCACTTGGACAATAGTTCTATAAATAGGACACCTTAGGTTTCAATGTTCCTATCCAAGTTTGGAACTATTGTCTCAAGGGAATGAGACCTAAGGGGTGGATCTAAGATTGAAAGAGCTACCTAGGTCTATAAGGGTTAAGTCTGAAATGTTGTGGATGACTGGGAATCAGTGAAAGAAAAGCCTATAAGGGTTGTGCAAGTAAGTAGGAGGACCTATGGATTAGGTGTCATTAGCCACACTAAAGTAATAAAATTTTAAATTTTATATGACTACATTTTCCCTCCATTTATTCTAGTGATGCATCAAAGTGAAATACTAAGATAAAGGAAAAAATAGAAAGTATACCTAAAGTTACCTACAAAGGTGAAGCCCATGAAGCTTGTGTGATGCTGAGTAATATTGGATAGTGCATAGAGAGCACATTGTGTAAGTGTGAATCTAAAATAAAGAGTAGATTAATTCTTATTATATGTGATATAAAACAAGAGCATATAAAAGTTGAGTAAAATAAAAGGGAAGAGAAAGGAATGAATACACCTCATTGGGTACGTGAACCAACACAAAACCTATTGTGATCTTGAATAAGGATAACTAATGATAGACTATGCTAGATGATGGTGTACTAAAATTTATATCAATACCAGAGCTTAGTGCTTAATTCTTCATAAAGTGGCTCAAGAATATAAAGGCTAACCCTTTGGCTCCATCATCGCCTACTAAGTGAAGCTAGATGATTATGTGTGTGATAATCAATGTCTAGACTGTGTCCAATCCCTTTGAATAGATGGCTCAAGAATACAAAGGGTATCCCTTTGGCTCAATCATTACCCACTAAGTGAATTTAGATGATCATGCACATGACAATCAATGTTTGGACTATGTGTTCAATCCATTTGAATAAGTGGCTCAAGAATACAAAGGTTGGCCCTCTGACTCCATTATTACCCTGGGAAATGAAGATATGAATTAATACTATTATAGAATAGATGTCATATGAGATGGTCCATGGATCCAATGGATGCTCTAAAAATTTGATAATGTGGCATGGATTTCTAAATGTATGCTAGAACCTAAGCCAATCTTGGCCATTTTGAAAGATGGAGGTTAGGCTTGTATGAAATTTCAACTTGAGAACTATGCCAACCACTTGTAGATAGAGTAAGGCATACAACTACTAATAATGCTTAGGTAATAAACTGAACTCAAAAACAAAAGAAGACCAATATGTTGTGCACATTGCCCCCAATCACTGGTGTCTGGAACATGGATTCTAATCCAGAAGTTATGTTAACTACCTAATCTAAAACTAGAAGTGAGATTCATGATATCATGCATGATACCCCCTATATCTAGATTCCCTAAGAAAATTGTACTAAAATTGCTAATTCTGATTGATTTGGATGTGCAAAAACTATAGTTGAGCTAAACATTTTGCCTGTTATTGGAAAATATGGATGGTTTTCTACCTAGACAAGAGCACCAAAATGAGGACATCCTTTTATTTGGTGCTATTATCCATTTTTGGCACTATTTTCCTATGTTGAAACTGGTTGTTGATATGGAATCATTACTATTTTTTTGGTTCTATTCTGACTAGTTTGACCTCTAGAGTCCAAACCAGGTGATTTAAATGTTATTTTTTTGACTTATAGGAGCTTTGATATTTGTGACAAAACACCTATTTATTTTCCCCTCTTCTAAGGGTAGGAATGATTGAACTTGAAATGACTACCCTAAGAAGAAAGGAGTCTTGCAAGTGTGTTATGTTGCATAGATACATGATATAACAATGAAATTTGAAAAGATATCTTTAGATATAGCAATATTTGTATTGAGATATTTGTTAGATCAATAGGAGTATGCCTAGATAGATATAACAATCTAAAATCATGTGCAATATACTAACTAGAACTAGAAATGTTAGATGTTAGTTGTTAGTTATTAGTTGTTAAGGAGGGATGAATAATGATGTCCATCATGGCATCCAAGAAATCAAGGTAAATGCATGATATGGATCATTGCATTTAAAATAAGGATAATAAATCAAGAAACATGCATACAAAGTAAGAATCATAGAAGGTTGGCTAAGGGGCCACATAAATAAGGGACATAGGCACATGTCACTCAACTTAAAAAGCAAGCATACAAGGCATGTTCAAATGCCACATAAACATACAATTTAAAATAAGCAAAGATTAACATGAGGACCATAAACACATAGAAGAGTACAAGCAAGGTATATTGACAAATGTCCAAAGGTATACACACATGAATAGAATCAAATAATATTGGTAGATGTCCTAAGGCACACATAAGGAAAAAAATTGGAACTGGAAATACAATCATATCTAGCTATGATAATCAAGAAAGGAAAGCATGTAAAAACTAGAATGGTATAATCACATATAACTAATCAAAGCAAGAGTGAAAGAATGCAAGATATGTTTAGTATAAGACTAGGTATATGTTAAAGAGATATACAAGTGCTAGATTTTAGTGAAATGTTGATATAGTAATCTATGTAGTCTAGTAAATAATGTACATCAATATGATAACTCAGAGTGTGTAGTGTAGGATCGACATAACTTGGATGGTGTTGTCATGTAAAATATGCCCCAAGTGGGTATGTATATTGATGTGTGTCTCGAATGTAAAAGTAGGAATGCCCCCTCAATGGGTAGAGTGAAGCAATCAAGTAGCTAGATGTCATTGCACACACTCAAAGAAGATCAAGTGAAGCATAGTAATGTAGATAAATTGACATTTAATAGCATGAAATATCAAATTTAAGTCCTAGCATGATAGTAGTAATGCAAAGTATGGATGATGCATAAAATCAAAATGTTTTTGGTTTTTTTTAAATTATTTGAATGTTTTTGTATTTTGAAATTTTGTGAATGTTTTTGTATTTTTTGGAAATATTTAAACTATATACAATCAAGGAGGAGAGATTATGTACAATCAATGTTGAAAATAAATTATGTACAAGTATGTGTAAGAAAAACATACTATACATGGAATCTACGTAGATGCATAATGTTCATTGTATTTTTAAGTTTCTTTCCTTCAAGTGAGCTATATGGTATACGTTAGGGCTAAGATTTTCAGCAATGATGTAAGGACATAGCCAATTTGGTTTGAATTTTCCTTTTATATATTTTTTGGCATTGACATTGTGAAGGTTTTCTTGGAGAACAAGATCATTAAATTTGAATTCTCTAATGTGAACTCGCTTGTTGTAAGATCATTGTATATGTTGTTGGCAGATTCTAAGGTGTTCTATAGCTTGAATATGTGTATGACCTAAATGTTCAAGTTGGTGTAGATGCTTTTCATGATACTAATAATTATTGAGAATACATTTAATGGAGACATGAAGAGATGGGATTTCTAATTCCAATGGTATAAATACTTCTATTCCATAAATTAAAGAGTAGCTCTTGTAGGTGTACAGAAACTTGTGCGATAGGCCCATAATGCTAAAACTAGTTGATTGTGCCAATCATCACCAAATTTGGTTATTGTATTTCTCAGGATGATGTTTATTATTTTGTTAGTGGCTTCTGCTTGACCATTTCCTTGTGGGTAGTATGGAGTGGAGAATGTGTGTTTAATTTTGTATTTAGTACATAAAAATTTGATAGTTTTGTTTAAGTGTGAAATAATATGAGTCATGATAAAACTGTAAATGTCTTTGCCTATGGTAGATTGAAGTGGAACTACTTCCACCCATTTGGTAAATTATTCTATAGCTATGATTATGAACTTATGTCCATTGGTGGATTTGAGGTTAATTTTTCCAATGAAATCAAATCCCCATAACATGAATGGTCATGGAGAGATGATAGGTTAGAATTATTATGATGGTGGATATTATAGATTATTGTGTCATTGACATTTATCACATAGCTTCACATATTGTAAACATTCATCTTCTATGGTAGGCTAGTAGTACCCTTATCAAAAGAGTTTGTATGACATTGCTTTTTTACTAAAATGACCACCACACTCACTATCATGTATCTGAGTTAGAGCAATTTTGACTTCTACTAAGGTTAAGCATCATAGGTGGTGTCCATTAGAGGATCATTTGAAAAGGTCTTCACCAATGATTACATAATAGAGTGCTTGTTTTTGTAACTTACGTTTGTCATTTCAAGAGAAAGTGTCTGGTGTAATATATTTGTTGAGAAAGTTATAAATGTCAAAGAACCATTTTGGGGTTGTGGAGATTCATGTAGTAGCTAAGATGGAAAGAGTGATCAAATCTACATTAGATATTGATGGCGATTGTAATCATTTAATTATAAAAATTTCTTGATCATCATTGATGTCAATGGGAATTAGAGATGCAACACTGGTCATTGTATTTGCATGTCTATTGTCTTTTTGAGGAATGCTCTCAATAGGAAAATAATCAAATTATGATGATAAACATTATACCATATTGTGATATGGGATAAGGTGTTATTCTTTTATTTGATAAACATCATTAACTTGATTGACTACAAGTTAGGAATCATAGAACACTTGAATATATTTGATTTGGAGGGATTGTGCAATAAATAGTCCTAAGATAAGTGCTTCATATTCTACTAAGTTGTTGGTGTAGGAGAAACTTAATTGATATGCTATAGGAACTGTGTGACCAAAAGGATTGATAAAGATAATGCTAGCTCCTACACTAGATGTGTATTGAGAAACATCAAAGAACATGGTCTATGTATCTAAATGAGTAGAATAGGTAGTGAAATCATCTCTGAATGTGTCACTTAAAGGGTTGGTATCTAACAGTGGTGCTACTGCCAAATGGTCTACAATAATTTGGTCCTTTATCAATTTTTGGAGGACTATTTTTAAGTCAAATTCTATTAATAACATAGCCCATTTTGTGATGCAACCACAAAGATGTGGTTTGGATAGTAGGAACTTTAAGGGGTCTACTTTTGTGATAAATTGAGTCTCATTATTGACCATGTAATGTCAAATTTTTTGTGTGGAAAAAACTAATGTTAGACATATTTTTCTATTAGGGAGTAATTTTTTTCATAATCAACCAATGTGTGACTGATTTAATAAATTACTCGTTCAGTATTTTGGTCATCATGTTATGCTAAGAGTGCTCCTAATGCATGATTAGTTGTTGAAATATAGGTTAAGAAAGGCTTATCTGGGATAGGTGGTACTAAAATAGGTGGATTAAGGAGATACTAATTGATTATGTTGAACATATCTTGACAAGCTTGGTCCCAAATAAACTTTCTATCTTTCTTTAGCAATTGAATAAATGATTGAGTTTTATCAGCAATTTGAGCTATGAAATGGTGGATTGTTTGGATCTTGCCTTAGAGGGATCAAATTTGTTTTAATTTGGTGGGAGGTGGCATATCAATAATTACTTTGAATTTATTAAGATCAACTTCTATGCCACGCTAAGAGATAATGAAACCTAGGAGTTTTCCTGATGTAACTCCAAACACACATTTCTTTGGGTTTAATCAAATGTTATATTGCCTGAGTCATTTAAAAATATTTTGTAAATCAATAGCATGATGTTGTCATTATTTGAATTTAGCTAGTACATCATCAAAGTAATCCTCAACAGTATGGTGAATCAAGTCATAAAAAATGTGTCATAGTACATTAATATGTGGATTCAACATTATTTAATCCAAAATGCATGAAAATGTAACAAAATGTACCCCAAGGTGTTGTAAAATATGTTTTTTCTTCATCTTCTTCAATAATTTTGATTTGATTATAACTAGAAAAACCATCCATAAATGATATAATTTCATATCCAACTATGGAATCTACTATCATGTTGATATTTGGTAAGGGGAAATCATCTTTGGGGAATGCTTTATTTAAATCTTAAGAATCATAACAACATAAAATTTGTGTGTTAGGTTTTACTATGGGAAATATATTGGAAATCCATTCAAGATGTGATACTAGATGAATGAAACTAGCATCTAAGAGGTATTGGATTTCATTTTTGACTAAGAGAGCCACCTTAGGATATGTTTTGTAAATTTTTTGTTTAACTAGTTTAGCATAGAGGTATAAAAGAATTCGATGGACTACTATAGATGTATCAATTCCTAGCATATCTGATTATGACCAAGCAAAGAGTTCTAGAAAATTTGTTAAAGTTTGATGAATATCAACATCCTCTTCCTTTTTAAGGGTAGCAGCTAATAAGACAATGTGGGATCCTTGTCGGTTCAAAAATTGAAATTTACTATTTCTTTATTAAGTAATGTGGAATGATCGAGTGTATATGGAGTTGTAAGAATAGTATCATCTGAGTCAACTAGTATATCGGGGGGAATCTATATTTTCTCCAAAGTATGCATGGTCATTTATTTGGTTTGGAAATTTATTTTTATGATAACAAGATGGGAGGTCCTCATATGCTCCAAGAAATTTTAGGATAGATTCATCATTAGAGAATTCATCTAATGTAAACATATTGGGTGAATTTATGTTGTCAATAAGATCAGGGTAGACCAATGATAATGTATAAGCATGATTAACTGTATTATCAATACATGCAATGGGTGGACATAATTTTATGTGTTTTGAAAGGGTAGGACAAGATTTATCATTATTGAGGCTAAAATGGTATTCGAGCCCTTGCATTTTATGTTGTGTGGATGCCTTGATAGGATTGACTATTCCTTGTTCATTCTTTCCAAGTCCTTTGCCCTAATAGCCCATCTTATTAAGATATTTAAGTGTAAAAGGTGAAGTGAATTAGTGATGTGGTGTTGGTGTTAGAACAAAATTTGAAATTGTCTTATTTTGTGTATGGTCTGAGGGTGCATTGTGAGTGATGGGTTGTGTAGGTATATTACCTAGATTAAAGTGTGGGATATAATTCTATGGAGATTCAACAACTTGAAAATATTTAAAAGGTTTATTATCTATTGGGCATGTGTATATATAACCTTTGTGACTAAATTTTAGACAAGCATGGATGGAGTGTGGAAGGAACTACATGCATATCATGAATCCAAGGCTGACCAAGCAATAAATTATAATTAAGGTCATTTGGAATGACTTAACAGGTTGTTGGTAGTGTCTTAAGCCCTAAGGTAAGATTGAGTGTTATTTGACCCATTAATTTTTGTTAAGAAATTTAAGAAAGGATATGTTGCAAATGTTAAGTCCTAAACCATTATCAACCAACACTCTTTTGACTCCCACATCATTAATTATCACTTGAATATACAAAGGTAGATGTTATTAAATGATGTGTTGTGGGGGTAAATCCTCTTTTTCAAAAGGGATATGTTCTTCAGTCCATTGCATTGTGTTGAGGATAGATGAACCATAGGCTAGTTCAATTGAAATAGGAATTTTAGAATTACAAAGGGTTGCATACAATACATCTTTGTAAATATATGATCACTAAAGGAGCTTGAGAATAGAAATTGTATCTGAAGGGATGCTAGCCTAAGTGGTAAAGCTATAACCCTAAGTGTAATCAACCTACGTATCTTCATAAACTTGGGTGATAACATGGATTATATGATCTACTATAAGCATAAAGCTGGTAGGAGATGCAGGATAAGAGCTAGATGTACCAAGTTTGGAAGGAGGGATAGATACAATTGATAGTGTTTGCTTGTGTCTAGTAGTGATAGAAAGATATTTAAAAGTTTCCAATGAGTTATATGCATATTAGTAGAAAGCATGAATATGAAGTGAAATGCAGAAATTTTGAGTTGTGATTTGTGCAATAATATGTTTACAAAGAACATTCCTTAGTGTTCAAGGGATAGAGAGTATGAATGTTTTCATAAAGGCATATAAACTTTTGATATGCAACATGACATTTTGAATGCATTTGACAAGATAAATTTGAACAATTTTCCATATGAAGAATAGGGAGCAAAGGGTAGAGAACATGAATTCTTGCATAAAGGCATAAAAAATTTTGATATGCAACATGACATTTCAAATGCATTTAGCAAGATAAGTTTGAAAAAATTTCCATATGAGCAAAAAATAATATGCAAAAAGAATTTTGGAATCTTGTGCATGTTTGGCAATGAATTTTGTAATATCATCCCATATAATGAAACATATACATGAAATTCAAAGGATGAAATTTTATACTAACATATGATAAACTTTATCATTCATGTACATTATAGGGCCTATTATGGTTTCCTTATTATTTGCAAGAAATGTAAAAAAAGTTTGTAAATAATGAGCATTGTTTTTGCAATTGGGCTATGGATGTAAGGTGATACCTCAAGAAGCAAAATAGGAGCTAATATATGCAACTTATGGTTTTTTCAAAAATATTTTTGCAAAATACTATGAATATTTGAAATTGAAATTGAATTTCTAATTTTATTATTCAACTAAAAATTCAAAATATGATTGAAAAATTATTAGAAAATAACTGGGAGCTAGTTGATGCAACTAGGGTTTTTGAATGAATTTTCAAAATTAGTATGATAATTTTAAATTTTTGATATTAATTTATAGAAAATTTATATAATTTATCTTAAAAAATTTAGGAAAAATTAGAAAATATTTCTAAAATTAGCAATATATTTTTCCTAGTCTTTGGAATGTGTTTGTATGCAAAAAGGACCTAGTATGTACAAACTAAGGTTTTAATAAAATATATTGATAAATATGCAATTAATTTGTAGATTTTTTATTTTTAAATATAGGAAAAATCAATAAATTATGGGAAAAAATTATAAATAATTTACCCTAGTGTTTCTAGGATTTTTGTGTGAAATTTGAAGTAAGTCAGGTTCACCAATTTTTTTTTATGTTTTAGAATAATAGAGTTTTATTCCTAATTAAATCATTAGGTCTGATTAGGGTAAATTATTAAATAATATATAATAATTAAGCAACTGATTTATGTAAACAAATTGTATTTTTACCTTTTCTAAAAATATTAACAATAGAGAGAAAATCAAACTTAGCTGGAAACTAAGACAAATGTTGCAGGGTCTAGAAATTTCTATGCAGGCTTGGGAGACTCACAAACAGGATCCTAGAGTTCATTTATGGATTAGATAGGAACATCGAAAGAGTGATACCCTAATTTTTAGTGCTATAGTCCTTTTCCAGTGATGTTGTCTAGGTGATCTAAGTTTTTTGGCTTTTATTTGGCAGATCTATGTTACCCTGTTAGTGAAATATCAAAGCCTAAAAGTCTATTAAGCTCATTATGCATCTATTTTAATCTTCAAATCCATAGGATCTCTTTGTGTTTGAACTTGAATGGCAATTTTGGAAAGAGAGAGAAGGGGTTAGTATGTAAAATATACATTGGATGCACTTCACACCCTATGTCTGGGCATGCTACCTACATACCAATACTCCAAGGAGGGATCAAGCTAATGTATTTCTTCCGTTAAAGATCTTGGTGCAATTGTGTATGAAAATGCAACTAGATGTGAAACTAGGTGTATTTAGAATGACTAATGACTAGTGTAAGGGTTTGAATAAGTTTAAAATACTGTTAGATGGTTGTATGCAAAGAATAGGGAAGGGTGCTTGAGTAGTCTTGTTTGTATTCTTACTTCTCTCTTGTAAATGAGTTTGCATTAGGCTGACATGAATTAAGATAAGGATTTAGTAAAATATGACTGTTTGAACCAAATTTGCATTTGGATAATAGTGCCAGAAACAAGACACCCTAGGTTTCAATGCTTCTATCCAAGTTGGGTGCTATTTTCTAGAGGTAATGATACCTAGGGGGATGGATCTAGGCCTAAAAGAGTTTCCTGCGTTTGTAAGGGTTAAGCCTAGAAGGATGTAGATGACTAGGAATCAGTGAAAGAAAAGCTTATGAGGGTTGTGTAAGCAAGTAGGAGGACCTATGGATTAGGTGTCATTAGCCACACTAAACTAACCAAATTTAATATTTTATATGACTACACATTTCCCTTTTCATTCACATTTAACATTCACCTTGTTCTCTGGTTGTGATAAATAACCTTTGTCATTCATGCATATCTCATAATTAGATGTTCAAGAAAGATTATTATACCAATGTTTATTATTGAATAGATGATGAGGTATGTAAATGTCAGTATGGTTTTGAATTTTGGGTAGAGTTTTATTCCTTTAACTCCCCCATTTTATGAAATATCCCATTTGATCTAAGAGGATAAGGGTAGTCAATGGAGGTAGAGTTTGTTCCTCACTTAACATTTCTATCACTAATTATTATAGATCACATTATTATTTTGGCTCCCTTGTTTTCTCTTACAATAAAAACCTATCTGGTCTCTATTGATGATATGGACTACTCAAGGAAGGATTATCATTAGTCCCCATACTCTTCCTAAATTGACATTACTACATTGAAAATTCACTATAACTTGTTCACCATTGAGGCTCCTAATTAGTGTAAACTATATTTATAATGTTGGAAACCTCTCTCACATTTATCAACACAATATTTTTTTTAAATTTCTTAGAGGATGTCCTTGAGCCATGGACTTAATTAATTTTTTATTTTTTTCATCAATATATATAATATGTACCACTATTAATAATTTAGACATATTATGTGATCTCCTTCACTAATATTTTTTTCATTAATTATATCATTTATATATTGTAAAATAATATATCATATATCAAATTATAATCATGAGCTACCAAAAAATTTAACACACAATACTATGAAATTATTTAAATCACATGCACACAAACACATACATATAAAAAGTTCATAAATTACAAAATTTTATCTTCACAATGTATAAATTTATCCTCAACTTATTATTCCATAATTTCTCTAATTACAAGAATTTTCTTGTTTAAATAGTGTATTTCCATGGGTTTACAATTCAATGGTGGTGTTATATTATATTGATTCAAACAAATGTGTTCCTTATGAGTTGGAGTAGTATCTATACCATTCTAATTCACATGAATATAATCCTCACTATGGCACATGGGGTTAAAATGATAATGATTATTTTTAGAGGTCATCTTATCCATTAGGTTATGATCTAATGGTGTTCTTATACTCTATTGGTACATATGAATGCCTTATCCTAGATTGCAACACATCAAGTACATCATCTACATCATAATTTTGATCTTGATCAAAATTATTGTGATTGTTTTCAACAAAATTTTTTCCATTATTAATATTAGAAGATATTGAATAATTATACTCAAATATGATGTGATATAATACTAAAATTGGAGTGTATGAAACACACCTAACTACAACCCTTTGTAATATAGTCATCTCCAATTGATTGAGCGTCTTTGCAAGGTGACTATTGTAAGAATATCGAATATGACTACATAGAAAAATATGGAAAATATTTTACTTTAACAGTGCATTCATAGATCTTTTCAGATAATGATAAAGTAATTTATAAATATTATTGGATGTGTAATCACCTATGATATAAATGGTGTAGGGTTATTATTTTAAGAATCTCAATTATGACTGCTTAGACAAATATGGAAAATATTATACTTTGAAAGTGTACTAATTCATCTTCTTAGTCACCTTCAATTTGAGTGTGTAGGGTGATTTTTTTAATAATCTCCATTATGAATATATAGTCATATATAAAAAATATTTTCCTTTGAAGGTGCATTGATACATATTATAAGATAATGATGAATTAATTTATATGTATTGGTGGATTCTTAGTAACCACAAATCTGAGTGGTGCAGGGTGAATGTTGGAATAATATTAATTGTGACATATATGGATAAAATGGCTTGATCTTCTAAGATAATTGTGACTACATAAACATATATGGATAACATGGCTTGATCTTCTGAGACTACATTAATTGTGACTACATAAACATATTTGGTCTATAATAATTCTCTCACAATGGCAAATTTTCACCCTTTAAAGGTAGTTTAAACTTCCAAACTTTAGATAACATGGAGACAATCCTAGGCTATGGGTGGCCTAATGTTGGATTGAATCTCTAAGTTAAAGGGCTATCTCCCTTAATGTATCACTTAGGCTCATCTACTAATATACTAACTTGATAGGAAAAGAGATAGAAACCTATTCTAATACAAGTGATGCACCAAAATATTTTGACCACTACCAACTAGATACAATTGCACATCAACCAAAAGACTAACTTGAAACAAGCACTACTCCTAATCTACCTTTCAACATCAGCACTTCAGTATGGAGGTTTGAGAAAGATTCTTGGGATAGGAAGACTAGACAAGAGGTCATATAATGACACTAATGAGTATACAACTCACTAAACCTTAGACACTTTATAAGAACTGTAAAAAGGCTTTCAAACTAAATATGAATGCTAGAAAGGACAACATGGCAAGGGAGATAGGCTAACCAGTTGACAAGATCAACTAGTCATGCACACACATTAAAAATAGTCAAATTAGGAGGTAAAACATAAGTTTCTCATTGATCAAAGGCTTAAAAATGGGTAGGGATTCATCATACCTAGGTGGAGGAAACATACATAGCCTATCAAGGATAAATTTATAGAGAAGAAGAGAGAAGGGTGTACGAGAGAGAGATGAAAAGTGTCAATAAAAGTTACATTCAAGAAAGGAGATGTGAAACTATCTCATCATATCCCCAATAAAATATTTTGCACTTTTGTAGATGTATCTTCATCCATGTGGTGTGGGGTTTTTTCAAGTTGTTTGACACCTCGATCTCCTCTTAAAAACTTACCTTCTTTTGGCTTGTGAGATGACAAGTGGCCTTGTTTGACATCAATTATTCTTGAGTTACATCTTAATATATATTTTACACTTTTCACTTGTTTATTATTCTTCATAATAGATGCTATAATGATGATTAAACCCCTAAGTATCTTAAAGCCGACTTGGCCTTACTATGCCTACCTTTGCTTACATGTGTCAAATCTTAGTTTCATCCTCACTAAGGTAATACCTCTCCATAAAAAATCATCTTGATATCATATAAAACCTAAATAAATTCATTTAGAAACATCAAGACCTCATTTTGCACTAAAAGCTCTCATTTGGCCTCAAATCCTTGTAACCCTAAAAACATGCAAACCTTTTTGTGTATAAGAATTTATGGAGAATATTATCAATATAAATACATTTTTTAGCACCCAATAACCCCTTATATATCCATTCCAATTTTTAGGACCCAAATCTAAGTGGAAGTACACTTATTAGCCTATTTTCTCTCTCCAATTAGGTCTCCATTAACCCTCTAGGCTTAGAAATTGAGTTTTGGCTCAAACTGACTCCCACACATGTGAAAACTATATAAAGTGTGATATTCACTTTCCCTATGATATTACCATGCTCCATTCCAATTTTTAGCTCCTAAAACCTTGTATAATTATACGAATAATGAAATGGTCAAAACCCTATTGTAAGTGCTTGAACAGGCTTGAGAGGTGATTGAAGTGGTTTGCCAAGATATTTTCACATTTTAATTCTTGTAAATGGTTTTTTTACACCTATAAAATAATCATTCAACTCAAAACTTTGAGAGTGAGGTCTTCATTTCTATTTTTAGGTCTATAGATAGGCTTTTTGACTAGCAAATGATGCATTTCTCACCTTCTTGGCCAACTTGATGACTTGGATAGTTCATATACTTATGTATGAAACTTTAATAGGTGTGTGGATGATTTAATAACCTATATCCAATCTTTATAGATCTCTATACCTGATTTGGAAGCCATTTCACATCTTGTTTCTTAATAAACACACCTACAACCATGCTTTTAGGCATATTCCATACACCTGTACCTGCACACATGCCAACCAATGGATTGAAATGGTGCTCAAGAGAGTTTTTAATTTCACCAAGTCATTTTTAGGTTTAATTAATCCATTTTAAATTTTTTAAGAGGCATTTTCTTCCATCAAGTGAAAACTGGTCTTCTAGGTGGCCTATGAGTGCCTTAGGGTCTAAAAGATTATTCATAGCGCTCAAACCCTGAATGAACATCCAAATGCCTTGAATTTTTAGTGCATAGGGATTACCTCTTATTACTAAAATCTTGAACCACCATCTTGGGTTGGTTGACTATGATTTTGAGGTTAAGAGAGAAATATAAGCCTGAAAGTGGTGTTTTAAGTTTGGTTTTTAGTTTCTAATGACCTCACTAGTTATTTATCATCCATCATGGCCATTTTGAACATTAATGTTTGGATTTATACCTACCATAATCAACCCCAACTTAAGCTAGAGTTCTTAATCCAACCAACACAATTTACCCTAGTTGAATCTATTAGATATTTTCCTCTTTGTTGAGGAAGTTCAAACCTTCATGGAATGCTTGTGTGAAGTCCTTACCACATTATTAGATTATTCATATTATCATCTTACCTTCATAGACCCTTATCTATACAATCTAACACCTATAGGCCTGCGTGGTTTAAATATAGGCCTATTAGGCCTACACAAAGTTATCAAAGTTTAGTCTCATTTGTTGACTTTGAGAACCACATATAATCATGCTAACACAAGATAAACATTTTCATATAAATTTATTCCTCTCACAAACTTTTAGCTATATCAAACCAAGCAGACATCTCTCATGTAGGCAGGCAGGCCTATAGACTTATTTGGATGAGTGTATACAAGGGTCAAGTGAGTCTATTTGATCATCCTCTTTAGTCACTCTTTAAGTTTTCTCTTTCATGTATTTTTTACCTCTAATGGTATTTTGGAACTTGAGATCTCTATCTATGATTCAACCCAATGTTCTACATTGCAATTCCTTTTCAAGCTTGCAAACCAATTGTGGTTGCTTAAGCAAACCAATAGATATGTATTGGATGTCTTGAATACTATTTGAAGTCTAGGGTCTCTTTAATAAGTCACTAAACATTAAAGTATCTTTTTATTATGTTGAGAACTAGTTATATTCTTTTTTAACCTCTGCCACCTTTTAAGACCCTACATATTCAAAAGCATATATCTTCATTCTTACATATTTTTAGACTTGGTTATAGGTAGTGATTTGGTTGAGAGTTTTTTGAATATGAAAGTTTGAAAAATATCCGTATTCAAATAGGTTATTGATATTTGGTATTACTTTAAAACCATTCAAGACTCTTTCACATTTAAATCTATCTCTCTGCAAGTCTGCTATCATTTTCCTCTACCTAACCATGCATGTATTCTTCTTTAGTTCTACCTGTAGCTTTGCATTAAGGTGTTTTGACATTGGATATGAAGAAATACTTCTTTACTGATCTTGAACCTTTTCAAATGTTGACACACTACATAGCCTTTATGATTTAGGACTTTAAGATCAAAATTTAGTGGATAATTTGATATCATTTTTCATGAAATGTAGACCTACAAGTCTGTAGACATGTAGGTCTACATTATTTATGTTTTAGACCTTGAATGGTGAAAATTTTGACCTATTAAAAATTTTAAATGTCTCTCCATTATTTTTATACCTTTATTTATAGTTCAATACCCTTATACATCTTTGAATAATGTAAACCAAGACCTCTTTACTCCATTTTTACAAGCATCTTACACACAATCTTTAAACTAGGAATATGAATGCCACTTAGAAGATTATGTATATAATTAACATTCATATTATATATCCTTTAATTTACTTATTTTATGGTGGTATATATTATAAAATCACCTGGATGCATTGTATCCTATGGAAAACCCTATAAAAATGAAGAAATAATGATAGTCATCTTACAATATGTGCAAAAATGGAGTTTTCTTGTCAATCTAAGCTCACACGTGCCAATTATGTCTTTAAAAAACACATGAAATGTCTACATATAACCTATACATCCCATAAAATTTCTCTTATGTATCCAAACCATCCAAAACTATCATTTTTAGGAGAGAAATTGAGCCTGTAAGATTTGAAGGCAGTTTTAGACCACCTTGGAGTCTTAGTGATTATTCATAAAGATTAGTACAAAAATATAACCAATATATACATTTATTTTAATCTCATTATCACCCCCTCCTCTAGAAAAAAATCTTGGGCTATGACTCTCTCTCTCTCTCTTGGTCATACCATCTACATGGAATTGACCTTTGTTAGCTTGTGAAGAAAGTGATGGAGGGAAGGAAGCAATTTTTTGACTCCTTAGACATATAAATCTAAACAAAACATTAATTTTACATATATAATCATAATATACACCTCTATAATATTTTCACCTAAAAGTGGACATCCCAAGTCTGTACAAGTGGGTGACAAGTTCCCCTTAAGCATTAAAATACAAGAATCTAATCACTTTCTGACATCTTGACCTATATGACAGTTATATAAATCCATAAATAACCTTGTAAAGTTTTATTTTATGTATATTTTACTTTGTGAGCTTTGACACACGTGGAAGGTAGTCAAAAACATCTTTTTATTTATAAAGCTTTACCTTAAAGTTTGTAAAAAAACCTTAAACTTTCCAAACACATGTGAAATGTTTATAAAATGTGGTGAAGGGTTAAATTGACTTTGAGAGACACATAATAACCTTTTTACATCATTTTACCAAGCTCCTTTACATCATTACATGATTAGACCAATATGAGACATTACCTTAATATTGATAAATAAACCTTAACTTTTGCAAACAAAACCCTAGAAAGACCTTTTAAAGACTATTAAGGCATAGAAAGGACTAAGAACAAATATATTAAGACATGACAACTCAATTTTAAACCTATAACATTTTACCTTTTGACCTTGGGGGTCAAACTTGGTAATTCATGGGGGTAACATGCATGCAATGCTTACTAGACCAATAGCCTTATCCTTCCATTGGGTAATAGAGTCACTTGCACTCAAACTCAAACCTTGACCAAGACAAAACAAAATTATTTGACCTAAAAACACACACAAGACAAGAAAAACACACAAAAATAAAATGGAATAAGACAAACATATGTGATAGCTAAGCACTTAGGAAAAATAAAACACAATAAAGTAACTAGTATATACAATTCACCTAAAAACAACTTCTTCTTCTTGGATCAAAGGGTAAGCTTGTTAGATATTTTTCTCCATGAGATGAAGAAGAGTATGAGGCAAGATACCTCTTAAATCTTAATCTTTTTATCTTCATCATCTTCTTTCTTTCCAATCCTTTTGGCATAATCTCAAGTGTAGTAATAGTAGCAAACCAATCACCTATGAACACATACTCATCTTGTAGTTCAATACCCACTCTATATTTCTTCTCATCTACAACTTCATCCAATGATACTTCATCTATACATTGTCCTTATATTTTAATGACATCTTGAGTGACCTCATGTTTATTTTCAATTTTTTTAGGTTCATCAAAATCTTCAATAATCTTTGCATACACATCCAAGCTACATTATGGTACTCAATGGATGTATCTTAACTAACCTTTTCATAAGCATGATCTCCAATAGGAAATGCACCCTTTAAAATGCCTTCAATTTATTGAAGTGAATCACTATATTACTTCCAATCATCTTTTATCTCCTTACCTTGGTTAATTTGGATGAGACCAGTGTTAATAGCATTTTCATCTTTCTCCTCAAGAGCTATAAAGTTGTCAATAATCTCAAACCTCTCTATGCAGTCATGGTGTGATTGAGAAATAAATTCTTCAAGTTAAACCTCTTATTCATTTTAAACCATTTCAAATTCATTTGTAACCTTAGCCTGTTGGCTTAGATAACCTTAAACATTAATATCAACTATAACCTCAATAAGATTAGATGTAATTAAATCTCCTTCTTGAAGCATACTATCAAGACCTTCTTCTAGAACCTCATATTTGAAAATTGAATTACCTCTTCCTTTCCCAAGTGGAGTACCAATGAAGATATCTTAATCAAATTCACTTGAATTATCTTCACATTCTCCTTAAGACTCACTTGAAGGTGTAACTTCCTCCTCTATCTTCCATAAGATAGGTTTCTCTTTAAGAAGGGAGATTATGGGAGGGTGATGGACATGTTCATGAGTTTGAGTATGAGGTATGGTATGTGGCTCATGGATTGGCTTGGAGATTGAGGGGGATTGGTAATGTTGGACTCTTCTAATAACTCTTGGAGAGAGAGCAAATTTAGTTGTGTTATGAGTGTTTCATTATCCTCAATGACCAATTCATTATTTTCATAGTTTTTTGGAGGTTCCTTAATAGCTATAAATAATTTTCAAACTTATCAACTAGGACCTCTCTCTTGTCTTAAATGCCTTATTAGATAGATATCCAAGATATAATGGCTTGAGGTTCTTGAAGAAGGGGGAATGGGGCTTTAATAGGCATAAGGTCTTATTTGGTTTCAATCTTTGATCTTGGATCTCTTCCTCTTGTTTCTCCCAAGACTTAATTACTTGGTTCCAAGTTGGAACTTTAAAACTAGTAGGTTCTCTTGGAGATTGAATTGGCTCTCTTGGAGGTTCTATTTAAGGATGGTCAATGTCTTGATGAGGACAAGGAGCATAATAAGGCTGATAAGGAATGCAAGAGGGATCTTGAAACTCTTGATTAAACTCACTTTGTTGTCTTTCCCAAATCTCCATCTTTTCCAATACCAATGTACATAACTCATTTCTCACTAATGGATCATTTTATACAGCTTGAAATATCCCAATGACTTCTTCATATTGAGAATTTGAACAAACCCTTCTTACACATTCTAGTACCTTGCTCTCCATCTCATCCATTTCATTTTGAAAACAAGGTTGTTCATATGTATTATCATAGCCACATGGATGAGGTGTAAGTTGATTGTAAGATTGATATGAATCACAAGGAGGGTAATATTAATGATCTTATTAGTAAGGATGGTAATAATATTGATAAGGTTTATGAGGTATATAGTTGGGATCATATAAGGGATGTTGATAGAACTGATAAGTGCCATGATACTACTAGTAAGGATCATTATAGGACTAATAAGGTTTATTATAAGGCTGATAGGGAGTACCATAGGCTTGGCATGCTTAATCAACTTGCATGAAATTGAGATATACTTAAAAATCATCCATAATAACCTCATCAAGATAGTAAACTAAAAACATAGCTTACTTTGAACAAGTACCTAGGCTTCTAGAACTAGTTGATTGATCTCAAAGTTAGCATTAATGTTGTAAATGCCTTCAAAGAATGATATGTATAAGAACAACACCAAAAATACTTCCACTACTTTGGAACTTAGTCCCACCAGGTGTGTCAAAACTATTATATCCCAAATTTACACCCTTGAAAGGTAGTTTAAGCCTTCCAAATTTTAGATAACATAAAGACAATCCTAGTTTATGGGTGGCCTAATATTGGATTGAATATATAGATTAAAGGGTTATCTCCCTTGATGTATCACTTAGACTCATCTACTAATATACCAACTTGCTAGGAAAAGAGAGAGAAACCTACTCTAATGGAGGTGATGCACCAAAATAGTTTGACCACTACCAACTAGCTACAAGAGCACATCAACCATGAGACTAACCTAAAACAAACACTACTCTTAATATGCTTCTCAACATCAACACTTCATTTTCAAGGTTTGTGAAAGATTCTTGGCTAGGAGGACTAGACAAGAGGTCATATAATGATACTAATGAGTAGACAACTCGTTTAACCTTTCACACTTCACAAGACCCAAAAAAAGGCTTTCCAACTAAATATGAATGCTAGAAAGGACAACATGCCAAGGAAGATAAGAAAACCACTTGACAAGATCAAATAGTTATGCACACATATTTAAAATAGTCAAAAGAGGAGGTAAAATAGAAGTTTCTCATTTATCAAAGGCATAAAACTGGGTAGGGCTTCACCATACCCAGGTGGAGGGTACATACATAGCCTATTAAGGCTCAATTTATAAATAAGTGAGAGAGAAGAAGAGAAAAGGGCATATGAGAGAGAGATTACAAGTGTAAATAAGAGTTACATTCAATAAAGGAGATGTGAAAGTATCTCATCATAGCTCCAAGGACATATGTTACTCTTCTATAGATGTATCTTGATCCATGTGGCATGGAATTTCTTCAAGTTGCTTGACACCTTGACGTCTTCTTCAAAATTGCCCCTTCTCTTAGCTTATGAGATGAAAAGTGACCACATTAAACATCAAGTCTTTTTGATTTACATCCTACTCTATTTTTTCACTTTTCACTTATTTATGAGTCTTCATAATTGATGCTACAATTATGATTACAACTCCTAAGTATCTTGATGACCACTTAGCCTTATTATGCCTAACTTTGCTTACAAGTGTCAAATATTGGTTTCATCCTCACTAAGGATATATATCTCCATGAAAAAAATCTTGATATCATATCAGACCTAAAACAATTCATTTAGAAACCTCAAGCACTCACCAAGACCTTGTTTTACACCAAAAGCTCCCACTTGGCCTCAAATCATTATAGCCCTAAAAAAGTACAAACCTCCTTATGTATAAGAATGTATGAAGTATATTTTAAAATAAATATATTTTTGATCACCTAGTGTCCCCTTACAGCTCCATGTCAGCTTTTAGGACCCAACTCAAGGTAGAAGTACACTTATTAGCCCATTTTCTCTCTCCAATTAGGTTTTCATTAGCCCTTTAGGCCTAGAAACTAAGTTTTGTCTCTAACTCCCATGAATTTTAAACCTCAAAAAAGTGTGTGATTCACTTTACCCATGACCTTACCATGGTCCATGTCAATTTTTATCTCTTGAAACCCTCTACACATGTATTAATAATGAAATTGTTAAAACTGTGGTCTAGGTACTTGAACAGGCTTGAGAGGTGATTAAAGTGATTTTACAAGATATTTTTAGGTTATAATTATTTTATATGGTTTTTTTAGGCTTGTAACATCATTAGGAAACTCAACACTTTGAGAGTGAAATCTCCATCTATATTTTTAGGTTTATAGATAGGCCTTCTAACTAGCAAATGATGCATTTCTCACCTCTTTGGCCAACTTGATGACTTGGTTAGTTTATATACATGTATGAGACTTGAATATGTTTTTATATGATGGTATAAACTCTATTAAATCTTGGATATCTCTATACCTAATTTATAATCCATTTCACACCTTGTTTCTTCACAAACACACCTATACCAATGATTTTAGGCCTATTTCATATACCTGTACCTACACACGTGCCAACTAATGGATTAAAATGGTGATCAAGAGAGTTTTAATTTCACCAATGTTATTTAAAGGTTTAATCAACCCATTTTAATGTGTTTGAGAGGTCTTTTATTCTATCAAGTCAAAACTAGTCTTCTAGGAAGCCTGTGAGTGCCTTAGGGTCTTAAGGATTGTTCATAGAGCTCAGGCCCTAAATGAACATCCAAATTCCATGAATTTTTAGTGAATAACGGTTCCCTCTTATTCTTAAAATATTTTTCCACCATGCACCCCTTTATGATATATATGAGCATCTCAATATACATCTCAAGTTGGATGAATGTGACTTTGAGGTTAAGAGAAAAAATAAGCCTGAAGGTGGTGTTTTAAGTTTAGTTTTGAGTTAATAATGACCTAAATAGGTTTGTAGCATCCATCTTGGCCATTTTCAAGATTCATATCTTCCATATTTTTTTTATACCTACCATAATCATCCTCAACTCAAGCTAGGGTTCTTAAGATATCCAACACAATTTACCCTAGCTAACTGTGTTAGATATTTTCCTCTCTATTGAAGAAGTTAAAAAATTCATGGAGTGATTTTTTTAAGTCCTTAAAAAATTAGTAAAGTCTTCATATTATCATCTTAACTTCATATACCCTCCTCTATATAATCTAACACCTACAGGCTTGTGTGGTTTGAATTTAGTCCTATTAGGCCTACATAGACTTATCAAAGTTTAGTCTCATTTGTTGAATCTAAGAATAACATAAAATCATGATGACATAAGATAAAAATCTTCATATGAATTTATTCCTCTCATAGACCTTTATCTCTCTCAAACTAAGGAAACATATCTCATGTAGGTAGGCAAGCTTGTAGAATTATTTTGTTGATTGTATATAGGGGTCAAGTGAGTCTATCTAATCATCCTATTTGGTCACTCTTTTAGGTTTATATTTCATGTCTTTTTTAAATCTAATGGTATTTTATAACTTGATCTCTTTATCTAGACTCCAACCCACTATTCTACATTGTAATTCCTTTTCAACTATGCAAACCAACTATGACTACTTAAGAAAACCTGTAGATTTTAGGGTATCTTCAACAAGTCATTAAACATTCAAGGAAATTCTCTACTATGTTGAGAACTAGTTGTCTTATTTTTTCAATTTCTACCACCTTTCAAGACCCTACATATTCAAAAGCATATACCTTCCTTCTTACATATGTTTAGACTTGGTTGTAGGTAGTGATTTTATCAAGAGACTTTTGAATATGAAGCTTTGAATCATGGCCTTCCTCAAATAGGTTATTGATACTTGATATTACTTGAAAATAATTCTAGACTCTTTCACATTTAAACCTATCTCTCTACAAGTTTTATAGAATTTTCATCTGCCTAACCATGCATGTATTCTTCTTTAGTTTTGCCTGTAAGTCTGCTTTAAGGTGTCTTGACATTGGATTTGAAGAAATAATTTATCTACTAATATTGAAACTTTTCAAATGTTGACACACTACATATCCTTTAATATTTATGACTTCAATATCAAACTTTAGTTCACAATTTGATAACATTTCTCATGAAATGCAGAATTATAGGTCTGCAGACTTATAGGTTTGCATTTTTTATGTTTTAAACCTTGAATGGTGAAAATTTTAACATTTTCAAACTTGTAAATGTCTTTGTTGTTTATATACCTTTATTTTGAGCTCAATACCCTTATACATCTCTGAAAAATGCAATATAAGACCTCTTTACTCTATTTTCCAAGCATCTTACACACAAACTCTTTAAACTAGGAGCATGAATTCCACTTAGAGGACTGTGTACAGAATGACCATTGATATTGGATATCCTTGAATGGACTAATTGGATGGTGGAAGACATTATAAAATAACCTATATGCATTAGACCCTATGAAAAACCCTAAAAAATGAAGAAACAATGACAATCATCTTGTAATATGTGCAAAAAATGGAGTTTTCTTGTCAATCTAAGCTCACACATGCCAAGTAAGTCTTGGAGAATGTTATGCCCTCAACCATTGGCATGTCTAGGGATATGTGTGGCCGACTTGTGGCTTACATACCTCTTTTATTTACTTGTTACATTTCTCTATGTTCTTAGATAGGTCAGCCTATAAAATAACCTTGTCTAAGTAGACTATATATAGGAGCTAGTGGTTTGTATTTATTCATTATGTTAAGTATTTTGCTAGTAGTGCATTATTATGGAGGTTTTCCCCTCAAAGTGGATTTGCTATATTATCTAGTATTTTATTTTGCTGTCAATTATTATTGTGTGATTTCTCATATTTGCTTATTATGTGTGATATAATATCATTCTGTGTGAACATCTAAGTAATTTCATTACAAGTGGCATCAGAGCTTTGATTTTGGCAAGTTTCCTACAACATTTTTTTCTAATATGGTTAGGCATGTCTTATGGGAGTGGTGGGAGCAAAAAAACATAACTTAAAATTTGGGAATAATTAATATTTCTTGTCAACATAGTATTGCTCAAAATGCTTTTTTGAAAAAAAAATTAGAAGTATGGGAAAAATTTTCCCTTTGCACAATTGCAGTCATTCGATTCATCTTGGCGAGATGATTTCAATGGTATATTCTATTGGTACACTTTTTTGGTACCAAAATTTTTACCCTAATACACAAAGGTAGTCATTAGATTCATCTTGACAAGGTGATCACAATGGTATCATTTCTTAGTACACTTTTTTTTAGGTAAAAACCCTCCTAGAGATTGTATATGGTAGGTCCAGGTACTTGGGGAAGAAAATGGGGGCAAGAAAATCCTAAGACTCCTTCTACCAATGACATGGAATCTATAACTTTAGATCTGATGATTTCTTAGCTTCAAGTGGACATAAAGAACTTGGTGAGGCATGATGACTTTGTTTTAATCCAAGATGATGCTTTAGGGATGCATAGAGAAATTAATGGGGTTCACAATGAATTTTAGCATATCACTATGCAATTGGCTACCCTTACATCTCAGATTTAGCTTAACAACCCTCCACTTCAATATTCAAATCCTCCTCTCAATAACTCCCATGATGGTATGAAATTGATGTTGTCAAAACTGGGCATGTGTAAGTTTGATGGCAAGGATCCTCTCACTTGGATTACCCAAATTTATAATTTATTGAGCTACATCAAACCCCTAGTTCTCAAAAGGTGATAGTGGCATCCTTGTATCTAGAATGTGAGTAATTCATTTGGTATCACTATTTGTATGCTCAAAATAAAAATAATGGTGCTCATGTTACATGGTATATTTTTACTAAGGATTTGTTAGCTCATTATCATAATAATGTCTCTAAGAGCTATTTTACCCAATTAGCCAAGTTATGGTAAATAGGAACTATGAAGGATTATATTCATCAGTTTTAGAATCTCTCTTTACGAGTGAAAGATATCACTGAGGAAAATTTGACTGATCTATTTTTGGGTGGCCTCAAACATAGCATCCCATTCAAGGTTTAAATATTTAACCCAACATCTATATCAGAAGCTATCCCTAGGGCATGTATGATAGAATAAAAAGATATGGTCAAAAGTAAAACTTTCACTACTGGTCATGATCATAACTTTTCAGCACCATCATTTCCACAACCCACCAAATTAACACAATGACAAATTGAAGAGAAGCAAGCCAATGGGTTGTGACAACAAATGGAGTAAAGACCATCCTTGTGCTAAAAAGAAGTTGTTTTACATCGAAGGTGCCAATGATGATGAAGATGATGAAGAAGTATATGATGAGGATGTAGAAGTTCTTAAGGAGGAATCTAAATACTCTCAGCCTACTATTTCTTTTCATGCCCTTTTAGGTATTGGTACTTCCTAAACTCTTAAGGTGATGGGTTTTCCTAAGAAATAGAAGGTCACTATCTTGATCAATTCTAGGAGCACACACAACTTCATCCATAGTAAGTTGGTTGCTCATTTGAACTATTTCATTTATCTAGCTCTAGAATTTTAGGTTATGATTATTGATGGTGGTACTATTAACTATTTAGTTAAATTTCATAGTATTAAGTTGGAGATGGGAGACTACTTATTGGATTCTCTAATGTTTGATATTCCCATGGGTGGAGCTGATATTGTTCTAAGATTCCAGTGGCTCACCACTTTGGGCACTATTGAGATGAATTTCCAATAATTATTCATGTATTTTCATTATAAAGATAGGATATTTGAGCTATGGGGATTAAGCACTAAATCTCCACAATTTGTTAACTCCCGTCAAATAATAAAGATTCTTTGTAAGGGTGCTAAGGGATTTGTAGCTCATTTGTTTTCCATGGAAGTATAGCCAACTCAACCATCTCCACCTCTTGATCTACAACAAGTGATTGATGCCCATTCTATTATTTTTAGTGACATGCCAAAAGGACTTCCACCTAGCCATATGATTATCATGCTATCACACTTATTCTTGGTAGCACACCACCTAAAATTAGGCCATATAGGTATCACTATGCCCAAAAAAGTGAAATTGAAAAGATGGCATGGGAAATATTGGATGTAAGAATAATTTACCATAGCCAAAGTGAATATTCTTCACTAGTTGTCATGGTGAGAAAGAAAGATGACACCTGGAGGATGTGCCCTGACTACATAGAACTCAATAAGTACACTATCAAAGATAAGTTTCCTATTCTTGTCATTGATTATTTTATAGATGAATTGAATGGTGTTCTTTATTTTACTAAGTTAGATCTATGTTCTGGGTATCATCAAATCTAGATCCATGATGAAGACATACCCAAAATTGCTTTTAGGACTCATGAGGGCCATTATGAGTTTTTTTATGCCTTTTGGTCTAAAAAATGTACCATCTACTTTTTAGAGTTTGATGAATACTATTTTTAAGCTATTTTTGAGGAAATTTGTTCTGCTATTCTTTGATGATATTCTCATTTATAGTAAAAATTGGGAAGACCATTTGCAACATGTGAAACAGATACTCTCCATTTTGGAACAAAATAAATTATATGCCAAACCTTCCAAATGTACTTTTGGGGCTTATCAGGTTGAATATTTGGGTCATCTGGTGTCTGGAATAGCCAATTCCTAAGACACTCAAGCAACTCTAAGGATTTTTGGGGCTTATTGGTTACTATCACAGGTTTGTCAAAAATTATGGTAGTATTTCCACCCCACTCACCCCTTTGTTAAATAAAGACTCCTTTTATTGGGCCAATGTAGCTACCTAGGCATTTGAACAATTGAAATTGGCTGTGTAATACTCCAGTATTGGCCACTCCTAATTTTTCAATGACTTTTGTGGTTGAATGTGATGCATCTGGGTATGGTATGGGTGTTGTACTTATGTAATAAAGTAGACCACTTTCATTTGAAATTAATCAACTAAAGAGTAAAAATCAGCATAGGCCCATCTATGAGAAGGAAATGATGGCCATTTTGCATGCAGTCAAACAATAGAGACCTTATTTGATGGGTCATCAATTTTAGGTAAAGACTAATCATGATAGTCTAAAATATTTTTTAGAACAATGGTTGTCATATGAAGAACAAAAAAAATGGGTAACTAAGATGTTAGGCTATTATTTTGAAATAGTCTACAAAAAAGGCAAGGACAATGTGGTGGCAGATGCACTATCTAAATAAGATGCATCAGTTGAAGCATTGCTATGTGCCATAACCATTTTGTAGGTAGATTGGCTAGCTAAAGCATGATCAAAATGAGAACATGATAGTGCTACCCATGATTTGATTCAAAATATTTATCAAGGTTTAGGTGGATTTTTAAAATTCACATGGAAGGGTAATGCATTATGGTATAAAGATAGATTTTACCTATGTAAGAATTATCTTCTTAAACAAAAAATCCTTCAAGAACTTCATCAAACTATAATTGGGGGTCATTCAAGATTTTTGAAAACCTATCACAAAATCAAGTATAAGTTTCTTTGGAAGGTCTCAAGGGGGATTTCCAGAAATATGTGACTGAATGTATGACCTATCAATAGAACAAAGGCAAAACCATCAAAACCCTAGGTCTTTTACAACCTTTATCCATCCCTAGCCAGCATTGGGAAGAGGTATCTATGGATTTCATTATAGGGTTACCAAGAAATGATGGTCATAATGTTATCATGGTTGTTGTGGATCATCTCAATAAGTATGCTCATTTTTGTTCTTTATCCCAACCATTTATTGCTAGTATAGTAGCTACTACTTTTCTCAATACAGTTCAAAAACTTCATGGGACCCCTAAGATCATTGTCAGTGATAGAGATTCCATTTTTAATAATGATTTTTGGACTAAGTTGTTTACATATTTGGGCACCCAATTGGCTCATAATTCATCTTATCATCCTCAATCTGATGGACAAATTGAGGTAGTCACCAAATGTCTCGAAGGATATCTTTGTTGTTTTGTTGCTGATAAACAAGATAAATGGGTTAATTGGCTGTCACTTACTGAATGGTGGTATAATACTTCTATTCATAGTTCTTCCAAAATGTCTCTTATTGTGGCACTATATGGATACCACCCTCCATCCATTACTTCAACCTTGAAGGTTCATCTTAAGGTTCGTGCAGTTGAAGAACATATTCACCATCAATAGGAGGTCCTTATAAGTTTGCATGAAAATTTAGCTATGGCCTAGAATTGCATGAAGCAATAGGCAGATCAACATAGAAGTGAGAGGCATTTTGACATTGGTGATTGGGTATTTTTTCACTTGCAACCATACAAATAGATGTCATTGAAGTAATAAAAAAAGGATAACAAGTTGTCCCCTAGGTATTATGGGCCTTATCAGATCTTGTAGAAAATTGGCAGTGTGACCTACAAGTTAGAGTTTCCTTCATCCACTCTCATACATCCAATATTTCATGTATCATGCTTGAATTAAGTCATTGGACATAGAGTTTCCATTCAAATAGAGTTGCTAGAATTGGATGAGGAAGGTCAAGTTGTTTTTGATCCTGAGGTGATCCTTCACAAGTGCACCAAACAACTATGTTCTCGAGCAATTATAGAGTACTTGAACAAATGAAAGAATCTGCCATGTGAAGATGCCACTTGGGAAGATGAAGCATTTTTGTAGCAACATCCAAAGTTGCCAAAATGTTGTTTTGAAGGGGAGGGGCTTTTTATGCCCTTAACCATTGGTGTGTCTAGGGATATGTATGGCTGACTTGTGGCTTGCATACCTCTTTTATTTACTTGTTACATTTCTTTATGTTCTTAGATAGCTCAACCTATGGATAACCTTGGCTAAGTAGACTATATATAAGAGGTAGTGGTTATTATTTATTCATTATGTTAAGTATTTTGATATTAGTGCATTGTTGTGGAGGTTACCCCCTCGAAGTTGTTTTGCTATATTATCCAGTATTCTATTCTATTGTGTGATATCTCATATTTGCTTATTCTATATGATATACTATCATTATATGTGAACAACTAAGTAATTTCATTACAAATAAGAACATAAAATGTTTTTATAGATCCTATACATCCCTTTCAATTTATCTTACTCATTTAAACCATCTGCAACTATCATTTCAAGGAGAGAAATTGATCCTATGGGATTTGAAGGTAGTTTTAGATCACCCTAGAGTCTTAGCAATTATTCATAAAGCTCAGGACACCAATATGACCACTATGGCCATGGATGTGAAGCTCATTAATATACCCTCCTCTATAAAAAAATATTAGGCCATGAATCTCTCTCTCTTGGTTGTACCATCCACATGAACTTGTCGTTTGCTAGCTTTTGAAGAGAGTGATAGAGGGAAGGAAGCAATTTATGGACTCCTGAGACCTATACCTATAAACCAAATGTGAATTTAAGTTGTATAAACTCAAGAGACACATTTGTAATGTTCTCACTTGGAAGTGGACATTCTATGTCTATACAAGTGGGTGACAAGATCCTCTTAAGTGTTGAAATACAAGAATATGATCACTTTATGACATCCTAAAATATATGAAAATTATATAAATCCCTCAAAACCTCTTTAAGTGTTCTTGTATGGATATTTTTCCTTTGTGATATTTGACACACATGGAAGTTAGTCAAAAACATCTTTTTCTTCATAAAACTTCAAGGTTTGTAAAAAAAAACCTTAAACTTCCAAACGCATGTGAAATGTTTATAAGAGACAATGAATGGTTAAAGTGACTTTTATAGACACCTAATAACCTTTTTACATCATTTTACAAATATCCTCTACATCATGACATGACTAGACTATTATAAGTCCAATATAAGACATTACCTTCATATTGTCAAATAAACTTTAACTTTTGCTAACAAGACCCTAGAAATACCTTTTGAAGACTATTAAGGCATGTAAAGGATGAAAAACAAAGCTATTAAGAAATGACAAATCAATTTTCAACCTATATGGGTTAAACTTTTGACCTTAGGGTTAAAATTGGTTAACATGAATGATAAAATGATTTATATGTACTATTCATTATGTAGTCACCTCCAATTTGAGTGGTGCAGGGTGATTTTTTCAAGAATACCAATTATGACTACATAGACATACATTAAAATATTTTACTTTATAGTTATATTTATTGATCTTATTATGAAATGATGAAGTTATTTATACATACTGATGGATGTGTAATCACCTAAAATTTGAGTGATATAGAGTGTATACACATGGTATTTTTCACTTTATAGACACTTTGTCTTGCAAAGGTGTGTTAGTGTATCAATCTCCTTTAGTGCATGCCTTAAAGGGTACATTATGAATGGTGTAGGATTGTCTTATGGTACTTTTTGAGAGATGCTTTCATACTATTTCATACCTTTATTGTTATCAATCTGACCTCCTTAAGTCTCCTTTGTCTTACCTCCCTATCTAATTTTTGTCCACATTTGATAACTTATTTATATCCTATTGTATTGGTCAGGGTGTATAGTCAATTTCATACATGTCTTCCCTGTATTGTGTTGACCTACTCTATATAGTTTTGATTCTACATTTTTCATCAATATTGTATTAGCCTAGCTAATATAGTACTGTGTCAACTATAATTTTCCAAGTTTATGAACTTGGTTGATACCATCATCTTAGAGTTTAGTGTTAATTTTTTCATAATGGATCCACACACACACACACACACACACACACACACACACACATATGTATGTATGTATGTATGTATGTATGTATGTATGTATGTATGTATGTATGTATGTATGTATGTATGTATGTATGTATGTACGTATGTATGTATTAGGGGTAATATTTCATTCCCAAATAGTGTAGATATATAAATTTAATCAATAAATTCTTGACAATGTTTATTCTTGATGTCCTTACCTTAGTTGGTATTTTCACCATGTCAATAACCAAATAATAACATGAGCCTTCATTGTCTTAAATATACTAACAAAATAGAATCCAAGAATCCATATTTAATTTTTATTCATCCCTCTTCTATTCACAATTCATTCATAACAAGTTTCATAAGTTTTTGATATTCTTGAACAAGACCGCACTAGGCAGAAATGATGGTAGTGCATCCCTATCCCCTAGTGCGCTCTTGCTCTCTTACCTCCAATATACACTTATTAAAATTAAAATCAAGACATTTAATAATTTATATCTTAAAAATTTTATGAGGTTAGATCATGAAAATACTCTAAAAATTCTTTTATAAAATCACATCTAAGCCACTCAATTCATTACCTAGAAACCATCTGGAAATCTTATTTCAAAATCATTCTATATTAAACAAAAGAGCATTATTCATTTCAAGTTAAATTATGATACTTTATTATAGTAATATTAAAATTCTGAAAATGTTTTATTATAGGTCAAATGGCTTCTATTATTAATTATTCTAATCAATCTTCTAGTTGCATTCATCACATATTTCTTACTTTCCCTAAAAAGGAGAACTACATTGGCCTAATGCCCTTTCAACAATGTATGCAACACTCAGTCAATAAGGGTTTTTCTTAGGATAGCTCAACCTCTCCCACTTCCCCTATTTTTACCCCTTTTGCATTTGATCTCTTTTGTGTGCTTGTGCAGGAATAGGGCATTAATTTTATAGGTCTTCTGTTCATCTATTCACCCCCACATAGAATTAGGAAACCCTTATAGTCAAATGCTTGCACTCCAACTTGAAATTATTTTGAAAAATCAAAATGGACAACTATAGGTCAGTGGATAGATTTGCACCACTACCTTGTGCACCTAGTGTGTTCTTGTAAATATAGCTCTTAAAGTGTTGATTTTAGTGGAGACATGATATTGAGTTTGATCTGATCTTTTGTAATTCAGTACATAGTCTGCAATTTCAAAATTCATTCATTTTAAATTTAAGTACATATTTTTCATAGTCACTTACAATTCAAAGTGTGATGTTGGCTTTGTAATTTATTGTATATTATTGTACATCAATTTTCAATATTTTATTCATATTTAATCAATTAATTCTAACTAATTATTGGGTAAACAATTTGGTGAACCTTACATGAATAATTAATTAATGCATTGCAATGTTTATTTTTGACATCATTACCTTAATACATGGGGCATGATATGTAGTACAATGTATAGGGAAAATAATGATAACTCAAAATAATTATATGCTTAACAATTTATTTATGTTTTTCAATAATAATTATATCTATAAAGTACAGGGTCTTGATATGAATTCATGTTGAATATACTACTTTACAAAACTAATACTTCTCTTTTTCAAAGTTTCAATAATTACAGCTTGAATCTAGATCTATTTGAAATAGTGTGATTCATATTTTACAAGTGGACTACATTTGAGATTAGTGACACTCCACATATTGGATGGAATTTATCAATCCATGTACTAGTTCCCACCTCTTATTTTAAGTTCAACAAGTGAGCCATGTTTGAGATTAGTGACACTCCAAGTCTTGGATGCACATTAACGAACCACTTTGTTAGTTCCCACCTCTTAAAAATCATTAAAAATTTACTCTATGAGGGTTAGAGCATATTATATTTCCAATTCAATCATATTCATTGATTACCAAATTGAGACTTGATCACTCTCAATTTACAATATATTCAACTCTTCTCCACATACCTCAACAAGGGGGCATGCACATTTCCATGATAAAGACAAAGTGTGTATACACACTCAGGTATTGCAATTCCTTTACCCTAGTAATTTATGCATCACTAGATTAAAAGGGTGGAAGGAAGGGTTAATGTAGAAAATGAAATTTAATCAATAAATTCTTGAACTTGACATATTTACCTTGCTTGGTGAATTCACCATTATGGTAACCCATAATATCTAAGGAATCATTCAAAGTATCAAAATTAATGTTCATAGAACATAAACTTCCATATTATGTCCCTATTCATCCATATTCAAAATGTACTTCAATACCACTTTAGTTTCATAAGCCTATGTCCCTTTTGGAAAAGAATACACTACTAGACAAGGACATACTAAGTCCTTGTCCTATAGTGTGTATTTATCCACAGTGCTCTAATGGTAATCTTTTCAACATGACAAGTTTCTTAACGAATCTCTTGCATAAACCAATAGGTTAGTTATCAAAAATATTCGAGAGATTCAACTATAAAATTTTCATCAAGGCTCACATTTGAACCCCACAATGTTCTTACTAACACTTATTAAAAAACATCTATTCTATGATTTCAAAAGAATCTATATTCTAAGTACAGATAATTATTACAATTTTTTTACATTGCCACAGTCCCTGGCCAAGCTTAACATTGTTTTATTATAGATCAAAGTCATAATCTATCAAACATTCTAATCAAATTTTTATAGTTGCATTCACATGACTATACCCATAGGGAAAACTACATTAGTCTAAGGTCTACTTAGACTATGTAGGCAACACTTGATCAATTAGGGGTTTTGTAAGGATTGCTCGACCATATCCATACTTTTCCAAAAAAAAACATATTTTTCATTTGATCTCTCTTGTATGCTTATACATAAAAAGGGCACCTAATTTATAGGAATTTTGTGCATCAAATCAGGGTCCACACATAAATAATTCATCTACTAGTAGGGGCAAACAATCCCATATTTTCAAATATAGTGCATACTCTATTTGGACAAAGTCATATAAGTAGACAATGATGCACTGCATCTTTGTCCACCCTCTATGTTGTTATCCCAACATGCATCTGACTATTATTTTCTGGTGTATTTTTTTTTCCAATTCATTTAAAGTAGTTATAATGTATAAAATGTCAACATGGTCTGAATTAATTTGTTTGCAAGGAAAAATCTCTAACCCTAGCCCTAATTTCTATTTTTAGTAACTTACAACTTCTGTAATTTTTTAGATCTCTATATTTACTATATTCTTCCTTATTTAACTTCCTAGATCATATTGCAATAATTTAAATTTCTAATTATATTTAATTGTTTTTTTCTAAATAATTATAGTGTAAACATTTTGGTGAACCCCCATATTGTCAAACATTGTCAAAACCCTAGCTCCTCATTAGGTTTTTTCCTATAATTTTTTAGCCAAATCAACTTTATTTTTTAATCCATCAAAAAATTTCATTGGTCACACACAGGTTATCTAAGATATGTTTTTAATTGTAATTTTTTTTTTATTTTACTCATAGGTTGCCATTTAATATTTTTAATAATTGCTTGCATAAGTGAATCCAGACAATCTATTCTACAATTAATTTATAGGTTCTATAAATTTAATATTTTCATATATAAAATATGTCTCAGTTTTCAAAAATAGTTAGTCACTTTTTTGTAAATATAGATTTTACATTATGCATAATCTAGGGGGTTTCCATGATTAGCTTACAATTTATGCAGTTTGTTTAGTTTCTAACTAGTTAAAAATAACTCAATTGAAAAATTATTATAGGCTATTTCTTTTTATATAGACTAAATTAAAAATCTCTTTTTATTTTGAACAATTTTTCACATATTATCATAAATTGTAAATTAATATTTTTAGTAAGTAGATTAAAGTAGACAACAATACTTCTATTTTCAAAATATTTTTTGAGTTATGTAAATTTGTTCTTTTCCCCAAAAAAAACATCTCTTTGTTTCTTACAATACTATAGATATCTCTTAAAATTGTAGTTCTTTCATGTGAAATAATATACTAATTTTTGTTTATTGATTTTTATGTGGCCTAGTTAATTAAAATTCTGATTTTATAAAATTAGAAATTTATGATTGCTACACAAAAATATTTTGTTTTATTTTTCTATTTTTTTTGCTTGTTTTAAAAATTGTGTTGTAGCAATTTTAAAACGACATAGTTAATGTTATGAAGGGATGCACGGTGTTGTATTTACATACATCATTCTATGAGAGGTTTTAATCCAATACTATCATCTATAGTATAGATCTAAACACAAAAAAAATTAGTTTCTATGTACCTCACAATATCTAAAAAACACATAGGATTCCTTATTTACACCAATAGCAAGCATATTTTATTCATCTAATTTTTGGTGCACCTAAGAGGAGCTTATCACCCTAGGAAGTTACTCTCAATTTTCCTTTGAAATTAGGGTTAAGGGCCTATAGGCATGGTTCTACCTATGTAATTAGTGATCTAAAATATTCATCTAACACTAATCAATGGACTAAGTATATCTAAGAGCATACAAATCATTCAAGACCCTTTCCTAGTTTATACATTAGACCTCAAATTTTGTTTGCATCATTTGATTAATCATTAGTTTATATATAAATGTTATATTAATTGTTACTTTGTAGTATTTTTATTGTTTCATTTATCATCTTTCATTTCATTATGGATAGTCAAAATGGATTATTCTCCATGTATGTTATCTCCTTTTATTATGATCAAACTAAATGGAAAAATAGAAATAAGTACAAATTTATGGAAAATGATTATATGGATGATTTTAATTTTGATGTCATAAATACATATAAATAATTTGAATTTAAATTAACTCATAAAATCTTTATCCCAAAGAAAGCAACACCTTTTGATTCATCCATAGATTCCTATTTAAAGCATCCCTTGGGCCCTATTTTAAGTCCTACTTTAGAATCTCCTATTAGTTCCTCCTTATGGACATCTCTATATTCCTATGTTTAATCTTATTATTTCACACACAACTTATCTTTTGCCTTTTCTAAGGACATTCACTTCCATCACTCTTATAAATCTAATTATTATAAGTTATGCCCCAATAAGAATGATGTTCCTACAAATTCATCTTTGCATCCTCCTTTACATTCCTCCTTAGATACATCTCTATATTATTCTTTGGAACATCCCTTAGACACCCATTTCTTATTTTCTAATTCTTATTTAATCAAACCTACCGAGTCATCTTCAGATTTTATTTTACAATCTTCTTTAGCCACACTCTAGATCCCTATTCAATGCATTATTTAGACATTATTTTGAGTTTCTCTTTTGATTATTATTTTTTCAAACCTATGTTTTCCTCTATATATTCCCATTTAGATGATCATTGGGATTCATCTAACAATTTTACTTCACCCCTTTCCTTAGAAGCTAATTTATCGAGTAATGAGTTTCCCAGTTTTGATTATCTACCCTCTCTTATCTTTCCATCTACTCCTAAGGAGAGTGTTATTTATGAAAAACCTCCTCTTCATTTTTTTATAAGGTTAAAACTAACCAAATTAGTAATTAAGACATTTATTTTTCATTACATCCCATAGATATTGAGCCCACATGTCATAGTTATCCTTTTCCCATCTTTCCACCTATAATGAAAGGCAAAAATATTTATCTTTCTATTTCTTATGATCATCACAAGTATCTTGATTATGATTAGGATTGGTCTGATGATTATTTTTTATATAGTGATTATGCACATGTTCCCTCTCTAAATACTTCTCCATTATCCTCTCCTAGTGATGAGAACATACATACATGTTGTGATGGTATTTCCCAATCTCCCCTAAAAATTAATATATGTAAAAAAAAGGATTCTATTAATCATAATTTTATATATCCTATGTTAAACACAAATGAATTTCCAAAACCAATCATCTCTAAAGAATAATTTATTCATATGCTTAATTCTCCCATTTTCACTAGTATACCAGTGGCTAATATTCCCAACATAATTTATCCCTTAAATGAACCTATTAAAAATATTAATATGCCTTCTCAAGAGGTCACTTCATTAATGCATGTTGTAGGTGCTTTGTAATGTCCCCATTCTTATGTAGGAGGCCTAAGAGGCTTAATTAAGTCTTATCCTTGGTCATATCTAAGAGGCTAGAGACATTGGGGGTTACTGGGTATGGACTTTCATTACCACCTTCATTTTATGTTATAATTCATCATTGACTTAAGTGATGGGTGAAAAGGTGGTACTTTATGTTATATTCTTTCCTTGGGTCAACTCAAGTGTTTTTTTCTAGTATGGGCACAATAAAGTCACTTAATTTATATCTATACACATAGAAATTTCCCAAAAGGGGAAGATTAGGGTTTTTTAAGGCAAAAATGGTTATATATATCCCCTTGTGGTCATTTTTGAGCATTCATACACTTAATCATTTTTAGTTGCTACTAATTTTAGTCTTTTTCTTGTGGAGGTTAGATTGTATAGGATACCTAGCTTCGATGGTGAGAGATCCACTCCTAGCTAGAAGAACATTCTTCAGAGAGGATTTAAAAAACCTATCCCTATCTTTTTGATTCATTTTGTTTTAGATCTAAAGTTACTGGAAGGAATGATTTAATTATAGCCATGACTGAATTGAATATATTTATGGAGTTAACTGTATAGTATTTCCAAGTGTTTATATTTTTGGCCATAGTATTTTAGGAGGGCATTATGCTATTTGAGAGGACCAAAAGTGTCATCCAAATCTATAAAGAGTGAAGGAATGGGATTATGAGCAAAGAGAATCTGAAGTGGACTCATGATGGGCAAGTGAAATGAATACCTAGTGTAGATCATGTCATGTCTAGTAACCTAGCTAAAAATAAAGAGTGGTGTTCAAATTAGTGATCAAACCTACTTATATTGAGGTCAAAACTGGTTGGTATTTAATATTATTGTACTTCTATTTATATCAGTAATATAATATAATGTTTATCATATTTTATTTAGTGATAATGGTGTAGTGGTGAACTATTTGATATAATGTCTATACCATAAGTTTGAGATTAGTGTGGATAGTTGAATGTGTTGAGATGTAAACTTGTAACTATTTGCCAAATTCTTGTCATTATCATGTAAATGTAAAAATATATTGAATGTTTATGAATTGAACAACAAACAAACTCTCCTACATCAAAACAAATCAGAAATAAAGTATAGTGAGCATGTTAGAAAACTATTTGATGAAATGTCAACATTATAAATCTCATTGGAAATCAAGGGAAAATTTAGTAGGGACATTTTAGTAGTATCAGAGACTACCTTTATTACATCCTATTGGGTAGTGTATGAAGGTAGATAAGAAGGGGAAAGTAGAAGAGGTAAATAAGGAGTTTATGAAGAAAATGTTCATCAACATGGTGAAATAATAGGAAACAACCAATATCTATTTGATCCATCTAACACAAAATATGAATCAGATCAAATCTAGGGATAATAGTGAAAAAGGTGAGAATAGTAATTCAGGGCAACAATCCCCTGTTCTTTCAACACCTTTAAGTCTTCATGATCCCTCTTTATTGAAAGATTATAAAGCATCATGTATGAGATAGCCAATAGATACACTTGATGAGAAAGCCTATTAGACAAAATACCAATCTTTGAGAAAAGGTTTCAAAGATAATATGCCATTTCTAAATTATTACAGGATGAAGATTGGAAGTAAGCCCAAGAGAGATCATCACATACTAGTACCTAAATTACAAAGGTGTTGGGGATATAGATTTCACCCTAGCTAGGCAAGGGATTGTTTAGGTCCTTTACCCAAATCTAAATCAACATGGGAATGACCCTAGGCCGTGGGTATACTATAATAGGGTCACTCATCTAGGGTTTCTAATGAGTCTAGCTTCTCAGATTTCATAATTTGGATTGTTATTTATAAAACCTAAAATTTATTGGGATGAAAAGAGTCAAGAAATTACATAAAGTAAAGATATCTATCTTGTGGTGATGCACCATGAATTTGTCATATCCACTCTTAGGCTTGGACTCTTTAACACACTAATGGACTATGAAAGGAGCTAATGTAATGTCTACTATAATTTTTAAGCAATATTATTTCATATAGAGGTAAATTTAATGCACTAAGACTAGAGAGAAATGAAAGTAAGCTCTAGTTGAAGACACTTACATTTAGTAGTACATTGTATCCTTTAGAGATCAACACTAAAACACACTTTATAACCTACAAAGAAAGTTTCTATCATTTAGGCTGAGCTTAAAACTTGTAAAGTGAGGATTAGACCACTTTAAATATCTAGAAAACACAAGAATGCTAACATAGATTGAAAAAATACTACAAAAGTACCTTTCTCATTACGCCAAGAGGTGTAGAATATAATTTTTGGTAGAGTCTAGTCGTACCAACCTAAGGGATCCTCATCAATATCTCAAAGGCTATATTTATAGAAGAAAGGAAGAAAGAGAGAGGGATTTTTAACACTCAAAGGGGAATCAAATGATCTCAAATCAATTTAAAATTCATTTACAACTACCTTCACAAATTGTTCTCATTCAAACCCTTTTGATTGATCTAGGTTATTTCAAGTGGTTAAACAGTTACACTAATGTTCTTTCTTATTGAAATGGTAGGGTCAAATTATTCTAAGCTAGGTTTTACCATCTATGTAGTTATAAAAACTAGGCTAGTCTATTATAATCTTGTCTTGTTAATTACTCCTAACTGGTTTGTCATGGCATGCACATTAGAGAGAAGGGATCCTTTTCATGCAGTTGGTCCTAGAGATGAAATCATTGGGGTATGTGTATATGCCTCCATGATACCCTTTGAAATTCTAACTCCTTATTCTAATAATGGCAAACATAATCATATAAATATCCCTATATGACACTAACCCTCAAGCCATATGTCCATATTTAGCCTTAATGGTAGTCCCTTTATGTCCTTTAACCTGACTATAAGATTATGTTCACTCTATAGATTTTGAATGAGCTCTAATGGTGATGGGATGACCCTGTAAGACCTTATTTTCTTTGATCAAAAACTACACCTTGGCTTGACTTTGGTCATTGAAAATTATTTTGTCCAATCAAATTACTCCAACTTGTCTTCACTCCTAATGGCCTTGTAGATCCCTGTTGTCATATTTTGACCCTTTTGACCTTCTACACACCATAGGATATTTATATATAAATTGATGTGTTCTATTTATTTCCTACCATGAAGAACATGCCACTTGTCAATCATACATTGATCTTAGGAACCTATTATCAGTCTGTTAGCCTTCATGCTTGTGCCACATGGTGGCCTCTTAAACTCATTGAATTTTTGACTCATCTCACACCATCAATTTTTTCTTGGACCCACTTCCTTGTCATTCAAGCTTGTACTATTGGATCTATTTTGTCCAACTTGTAGATCTTTAAAGGGCCTTAACCTAGGGACCTTTTGACTTGTTTGACCCCAATGTGAACCATTAGATTTTAAGTGTTAGTTTGTGATCTCATATGAACCATTAGATCTTGATCAACTTTAAACATTTTATGGACCTTTTGAACCCAAATGATTACTTTACAAATCTCAAACTTGATGTTAGCACAAACATCTTATGCTCTAGGTCTAACTTTGAATGCTCATAAATTGAGCTAGAAAGTTTGCACGAGCATGAAATTTATAGAGCAAGATCCTAGCATGAATAACTCCATGGTGCTAAAATATCTTGGCTCATGAGGCTTTTAGAGGTGAATTTATAAAATGAAAAAATATTCTGGTCCATTTGTTTCTTAAAGATGTCATAATGATGGTCTAGTCTCCAAAGCTTGCATAATTCACCCTTTACTCAATCCTTTAGAGTTCTGATGATCTCTCATGACTTTTTCAATTTGGTCCATGTCTCTACATACTCATGAGCACCATGAAATTCTTCTTGGATCCCTCTATTTACATTATTGGACACATTCTTAAATTATTGGGTTTTATAATTCATTAGGACCCTGCTAGGCTTCTCCTTCCAACTACAGGCAAAGCTGATATATGAGCCAAAATGGCTAACACTTCTGGTGACTCAGCTAGCTTGACCAATTTACTGGTCATGGGACCTAGACTTTGATCAAGCTTATTCAAGATGACTAAATAAATGAAATGTTAATTATAAAAAGACTCTGCTTGACTTCTGAAAATAATTTTTGGATTAATGTGGGGTGAAAAACTACAAAGAAACAAAATAGACCAAGCAACAATAGACAAAGCAATGTCCAAAATCACCTAGAGGAAAAATAGACCTATCTACCTATGTACAAGGGGAAAGATATAAAACTAATAGCAAAACTTGAGATACCTCCCATTGGGAAGGATCACTCCATTTAATCTAGAAAGCTCAATGGCATTTTTCTCTTTGTAACTTGTGATGACATAGGGTCCACTCCAAAGGCTGTCAAACTTGGAGTGTTTTCTTGGTTTTGCATGATCCTTATCTTATTTTGAGGACTATGTCACCTTATTAAAATGTCATTAAGGAATATCTTGTTTCAAATGACTTTTTCACTTGGTATTGGTTGGACCACATGGCATGCATGACATCATATCTTATTTCCTCTAATTCTCTTAGTTAATTCATCTTAACCTCCATTACATCACTGCCTAGAAGCTCTAGTTGGTGTACAAGATCCAAAACTATAAGCTCCAATGAAACTAGCAACCTTTATTCTCTTCCATAGACTAAGAGATAGGATGAATTACTAATCAATTTCTTGGAGATGATCCTATCAACCTATAATGTAGTCTTCAACTTTGTATGCCAAGATCTCTTATTATCTTTCATTGTTCTCTTGATGATCTGAATTAGGTTCTTATTAGTGGACTCAGCTAGTTTATTACCCTATGGATATTAATTTGATGAATATGTTAGATATATACCTTACTCAAGATCCCACTCATATACCTTTATATTTTTAAATTCAAAATCATTATCTGATATTATAATGGAAGGTGATCTAAAATGGGTGACTAGACTCTCATAGAACTCAAGCATAGAGTTCTCATTTACTTCCTTCAAGGGAACTACTTACACCCACCTAGTGAAGTAATATTTATCTATCAAGACCCACTTATGACCAACACTATATGGAGGATGAATCTTTCAAATTAAGTCTAAACCCCATTGCATGAAAGGTTGTTAAACCTGAATAGTCTTCAGTGGTATAGCAGTTAGTCTTTATTTCCCTACAAACATTACACACTTTGCACACTTCCTAACCCATGTATGTGCATATATGAATAAATTAGGCCAAAATTAACAAAATCTAATAATTTTTTCAGCTATGGTATTGGATGAAAAATTGCCTCTAGAAGGACTATCACAAAATTGCTTGAGAAGCTTATCAAATTGGCTCATTTCAACACATCTTAAAAGCATACCTCCAATGTCCTTTTTGAACATCAATCCATTAATCAAAATGGATGTCACTGATTATATCCTCAAGTTTCTTCTTTGTGATACATTAAAACCCATTGGACACTCTCCTATTTGAATAAATCTATCAATATCATGTGTCCAGCTTGTAGGAGGAGTATTTTCAGCTCCATGTTGAGTGTCCTGAATTACCAAAATTCTCTCTTTTTCTTCTCTCACATCTTTTACAAGATGTTCACACAATCCTTTACCTTAGACTAACTTTGTGACCTTGAATTCAATGTCATACTTCATGCACTTAGTGACCCATCTAGATCTCTTTTATTTTAAGTCTCTGTTGAGGATAAAATCCTTCGCACTTGGATGAGCTACCATTAATATAATATTATTATTTGAAACTAGATGTCTAAATTTCTTCAAACTTATTATAATATCAAGTAAATTTTTTTCAATAAATTTATATCTTTCCTCATAACCTTCCAAAGCTTGACTGAATAAAGCAATAGGCTGCTCCAGACCTTCATTATTCTATTGCATAAGCATGGCTAAAATTACATCTAATGTAGAGAAGCCATAAAAATAGAATTCCTTATTGAAATATAGATTTAGAAGTGTGGGGGAATTAGATATGGTCTCCTTGATGGCCTAAAATATTCTCTTACCTTCTCTTATCCATGAAAACTCTTTGCCTTTTCTCAACATGTGAGTAAGGGGCTTGACCAAATCTACAAATCCTAGAATGAACCTCCTGATGAAATTGATTTTGCCCAAGAAGATTTGCAATCCTTTCTTGTGTTTAGGAAATGATAAATTAGGGATTGATTATATCCTCTTTAGATCAATGTAAATACCATATTTGGACACCACATGCCCAAGAAGTCTTCCTTCATGCACTAAAAAAATGCATTTCTTTGGATTTAATGAAACTCCAAATTATCTACATGTATCAAAAACAAATCTCAAGTGTGTTAGATGATTATTAAGGTTATTTGAAAATACTATTATATCATCAAGATAAACTAAATCCATATCATTAAAAAGACAATGAAAAGCAACATCCATTGATCTTTAGAAGGTGGCTCTAACATTGGAGAGTCCAAAGGACATTTTAACATATGCATAGGTGTCCCATTTTGTAGTGAAGGTAGTTTTATCCCTATCTTATTCTTTGGACATGATTTGATTATAGCTAGAATATCCATCAAGCAATTAAAACCTTTGATAACTTTCCACCTTTTGTATAATTTGATCCATGGAGGGTAGTGGGTAATGGTCCTTTAGGGACACCTTATTGAGGTCCCTAAATTCAACACATAAATGAATCTCTCCATTATTTCTCCTCACTGGCACAAGGTTTGGCACCCATGAGGAATGTTTAATTGGAAATATTATATTTTATTCAATCAATTTATAGAGTTCTCATCTCATGAGGTCCTCCACTCTTAGATTGATAGGCCTTTATTTCTACCTAACTGGCTTGGCATTTATTTGTAATTCAATGGTGTGTTATACAAGTTTCAGTTCAAACCCCTGCAAGTATTTGTACTCCCAAGAAAATATATCAAAAAGTTTTTGTCACAAAGCAACAAATTCAACTCTTTCCTCCATTGTATTGACCTTTCCTAGCTTTAGCAATTTATCCTTAAAGATTTTTATCTTTTCATAGTGTTCTTCCTTAGTTGAGATGTATGATTTCCCTTTTATTACTTGGTCATCTTCATTGAATATGTTTTCTAATGTCACAATCCATTTAGGTAACTTATTAGACCTTAGTTGTACTATCTAATCATCATATTGATTTTGTAACTTATCTTGATTCTTATGGCAAAATTCTACCTCTTGCATTACAAAACATATGATTTGCTCATCATTGTCAAAGACTTTTTAACTCACCTCATTATCAAGTATAGTTGGTCTACATATAACCTTGATCTTATCTTGGCTTTGGTTATCTTTGACTCCTTTGACAATCTCATATTGGGCACCCATGGCTGCAAGCCTATATGCATGTTGGTTTGCTTCTTTTGGTATGGACTAGATATTAAATTCTAAGAAATCCTCCATAAGGTCCCACGCCCGATGATTATATACTTTTAAATGGTGATTCTTGACTGTAGTTAGGCCTCTCACTTATTTCACTACAATCTCATTTTCACCCTTGACTTGGAGGAGCTTGACACCTCTCTTTCTTGCTTCTTGTAAACCATACAAAAGAGCTTCATATTTAGTTGTATTTGAGGTGCAAATGAATTAGATTTTTTTAGTTGAATGGTAATTTTAACCTAAGGGTGAAATCAACATGGCTCCCACTCCACTTCAATTCTTTGACCTTCATCCATCAAAGAACAAAGTCCATATACCATCCTCTTCTTCAGTAGTGTTAGTCAAGCAAGGTATAACAACACCTTGTTATGCATGCAATACACTCCTAAGTCTACCTCTTCATTGTTGCTATAAGGATCAAATCCATGATTATCAATTGTCCATTCATCCAATTATAGATCTAAGATTCCTTCAAGATGATAATGGGGTTCTTGTTCATTAACCTCTTCAAATGTGGCACAATTGCTATTTGTAAGATTAGGCATTAAGGTTCTAGGTGAAACTTGGAGATAGGCTCAAATATTATAGTGACTTTGGTTCCATATATGGTTATAAAAACCATGTATGACCAATTAGATGACAAATATCCTCAAATATTTATAGTAAAGTCCCTAGACAAGCATAGGGCAAAATATGGAGGTAGGTCTACCACTATTACATCTTAAGTAATGACACAATTTGGACAAGTTGCCAATGTGATAAGAAAATATTTCAAGATGCCTATTATCTTAGTAGGGGAGTCATCCAATTAAAGAACATCTTTTTCATTAGGCACATATTTGAGCTCAAGCTTATCTTTTATGGCCTTAGGCATCACTAAGGTTGGAACACCTGAACCTATCATGCATTTGTGTACTAAACAGTCCCCTATGATGATTGACAGATAAAATGAGGGGGATTAACAACTTTATAAGTATGAAAAACATTTGAAATTGACTTTTGCTTGGAATTTGATTAGGAAATTGGCTAGGGGCCTGGTTAGGCTAACTATTATTTATGAAAATAATGTTCACTTTATCAACTATCTTTTCCACATGATAAAGTTTGGAGAGATCTTGATGGAGAACCTCATTTTGACCTAGAATAAATAAATCATCATACATGGACATAGTTACATTATCCTTTTTCAAATGATCCAAAATATTAAAGGGAATATTAGTACCTTTGGATTGCACCTTATAATTAGAAGCATCACTTGGAATTTAAGTAACAAGAGGAACAAAGGGGGACTTCTATTGTTGTCCATGAGGTTGGGGCACTTGTTGATTTTTAAGAACTTTAATAGATACATTTGAAGAAGTAGGTTACTGACTAGCCTAAAGATATGATGAATAAATCCTAGGTTGCCCTAAGTTATCCTCCAACATCCTCTTCTTGTCTGAGCTACAAATGGTTCATTTTTCCTTTATGAAGCTTGTCCCATATTAGCTGCTACATGCTTAAACACATGTTCACCTTCCTAAAAATTCATGCATGTGGTATCATTTGGTTCTTTACCCATGTTCCCTTGTTGGCTTTAAGATTCTAATAATGACATGGTAGGCATGTTGTCTTGACTTATTTAGGGACCTTATGGTGGAGAAGGCATCATATCATGACCTTGGAATGAAGGAGCATGCTACCAACCAGGGTTTTGATAAATGTTTCTAGTAGTGGCCATCACCATCTTATTGGAATATCCTCCTTACTACCATTAACATTCTTGAACAAAGTAATTTTGTGTGGGGACCAAGGATCTTGAGCTACTTGTAACTGCAGTATTGTATCCATTGTTAGATCTACCTTGGGTAATTTGGCCTTGGGCTTGTTGATTTGATGGATAAGGGGGTTTATTATAAGATTGAGTAGGGTATTGGGATTGGAAGGGGATTTTTTATGGTCTATGTGAATCCTATTGTCACTTTTCTATAGAAACTAGATTGTTATTTTATGCCTTTAGCAAGCTTTCAATCTTGTCAAATTTGTCCATTTGATTGTCATCAATTTGAGCTTGGTGATTTAGAGTAGGTAATGGAACAATGGTAGGTGGGTTAGGTTGAATCTTAAGGAAAATTGGCATGAAAGGTCTTGGCATGAGCTTCCCTACTTGTATCAAGCAATTTTTTGCCTTTATAGATATCTCATAGGCTTCAGGTAGAGTTGTCCCACCTATAGATTGAATCATGACTTCAATATCTAAATTCAAAGCTCTCAAATAGTAAATAAAAGCTCTTAATTAGGGGGTACTCAGTTGGGGATTGAAATAGGTACCTTCTTCCTTGTATTATCTAAATATAATTTTGCAAACTATACTTCCTTACCTTTTGTAGAAGACCTAATGGAGATTTGGTGCATAGATTGGTCTTCAATATTCTAATGACTATTTCAAGACTTCTTAGATGTTCTTCCACACCATCAATATATTCCAAGCTGATGTCTAGATGTCCTTCTTTATTGGGTCTCATTGAGCATGCTAAAACTATTGGGGATATAAATTGGACCCTAGCGAGGTAAAGGATTGTTTAGGTCCTTTACCCAAATCTAGCTCAACATGGGAATGACCCTAGGTTGTGGGTATCCTATAATAGGGTCAGAACTCTAGCATTTTTAATGAGGCTAGATCCTCAAATTTCACAATTTAGACCTCTATTTCTAAAACCTAAAACTAGTTCAAATGAAAAGAGTCAATAAATTACATAAAGTAAACCTATCTAGCTTGTAGTGATGCACCATGAATGTATCATATCCACTCGTAGGCTTGGAATCTTTAACACACTAATGGATTATGACAAGATCTAATGTAGTGTCTACTATAATTTCTAATCAATAGTATTTCATATAGACATCAGTATTATTCACTAAAAATAGAGAGCAATGAAAGTAAGGTTTGGTTGAAGACACTTACATTTAGTAGTCCACTATATCCTTGAGAGATCAACACTAAGACACACTATATGACCTAAAAAAAAATTTGATAGCATTTAGACTGAGTTTAGAATTTTCAAAGGGAGGATTAGACCACTTCAAATATTTATCAAACACAAGAATGCTAACATATATTGATAAAACACTACAAAAGTACCTTTCTCATTACTCCAAGAGGTGTAGAATATAATTTTTACCGAATTCTAGTCATACCATCCTGAGGGATCCTCATCAATATCTCAATGGCTATATTTATAGAAGAAAGGAAGCAAGAGAGAGGGATTTTTGACACTCAAAGGGGAATCAAACAAGCTCAAATTCATTTGAAATGTCATTACAATTGCCTCAATAAATTATTCTCATTCAAACCCTTTTGATTGATCTAGGTTACTTCAAGTGGTTGCATAGTTACATTGATGTTCCTTCTTGTTGAAATGGTGGGGTAAAGTTATTCTGAGATAGGTTTTGTCATTCAAGAAATTAAAATAACTAAGCTAGTTTGTTATAATCTTTTCTTCTTGTTAATTATTCCAAACTAGTTTATTATGGTGTACACAGTGGAGAGAAGGGGTCCTTTTCATGTAGTTGGTCCTGGAGATGAAATCATTAGGGTCTACATATGTTCCTTTGTGGTACCCTTTGATATGCTAACTCCTTCTAACAATGGTAATCATAGTCACAAAAATATCCCTTTATGACACAAACCCTCAAGCCAAAGGTCTATATTTAGCCTTAATGGTAGTCCCTTTATGTCCTTTAACTTGAATACAAGACTATGTTCACTCCATAGCTGTTGAACAAGATCTAATGGTGATGGGATGACCCTATAAGACCTTGTTTGCTTCAGTCAAAAACTAATCCTTGGCTTGACTTTGGTCATCAAAAATTGCTTTGACCTATCAAATTGATCCAACTTATCTTTACTCCCATTTGCCTTATAGATCCCTACTATTAGATCTTGACCCTTTTGACCTTTGTGTACAATAGGATATTTATATATTAACTAATATAGTCTATTGATTTCTTATCATGAATAATGTGCTCATGCCACTTGTCAATCATGCATTGATCTTAGGATCATGTTGTCAATTTTTTAGCTTCTACACTTGTACCACATGGTGGCCTCTTGATCTCCTTGACCTTTTGACTCATTTTGCACCATTCGATTTAGATGTATGATGCAACATAGACCATTGGATTCTTATTAGACCCACCTCCTTATCATTTAATCTCACACCTTTAGATCTCTACTCAGTTGATTCACACCATTAGATCTTGTCCAATTTTTAGCTCTTTAAAGGGCCTTAACCTAGGGACCTTTTGACCTGTTTGACTCCAATGCAAACCATTAGATCTCAAGTGTCAGTTTATGAGATCATAATAACTTGACCTCACCATTTCAACAACTTTAAACCCAAATGGTTACTTTACAGAGCTGAAACTTGATGTTATCATGAATGTCTTATGTTGTAGGTCCAACTTTTAATGCTCATAACTTGAGCTAGAAAGCTTGAAAGAACATGAAATTTGTAGAGCAAGATCCTAGAATGAAGAAATATATGGTTATACAATATCTTGGCTCATGAGGCTTTCTGAGGTGCCTTTATAAAATGCAAAAATAGGCTGGTCCATTCATTTCTAGAAGATGTCCTAGTGACGGTATAGTCTCCAAATCTTGCATAATTCACCCTTTACTTGAACCTTCAGAGTTATGATCTCTCAAAAATTTGTCAATCTGGTATATTCCCCTACATGCTCATGAGTACCATGAGATCTTTATTGGATCCCTCTATTTTCATTGTTGGACCCAATTTTAAGCTATTGGGTTTTATACTTCATTAGGACCCTACTAGGCATCTCCTTCCAACTACAGGCAAACCCTGATATGTGGGATAAAATGGCCAACAAAAGGCATTTGGGGTAGATTTCTATTCCACACTTTTATGGATCTAATAAGTTTAATTCATGGCCATGGGTACAAAATTTGAAGACCTATTTTGATTTGAAACCCATGCATGAGGAAGATGCAATTAAGTTTGCAAACCTACATCTTGAGGGAGATTCAAATGATTGGTGGCATCATGGATTAGTGATAAAGGGGCATGCACATTACCACATATATAGGTTTCATATAGAGGTTAGAGTATATATTTGAAAAGAGAGATATAGATATAATTTTTAGGGAGTTGACTCACTTGAGGTAGGCAGGCTCCTTGGATGTCTACATTGCTTATTTTCAAAGACTTTCAGTTATGGTTCCTAATATTTTAGATGAGGTTGACTTCATTATTCATAGAAGGACTGATAGATATTTTGGATAGATTAGTGAAGGCTTTTGAGACTCCTTCATTACATGAGGCCATTAGGAGAGCTCAAAATTTGGTGTTGACTACTCCAAAATCTATATTTCCACCCAGAGTTCAATAAAGAGTGCCTCCACCTAAGCAAGATGATAGGAGATAGGATTCAGCTAGGAAGCCATTCATTTCACCATAGTTTAGGGATAAATTGAGGTGGAAGAAATTGTGTTTCAACTACCATCAACCTTAGACATGTGGACATCATTACTCTAGGAAGAGCAAGGCCCAATATATTGAGGTCTATAAAGATAGTGATGATGAGGGAGATGAGGTATTATAACCTCATGATTTTGATGATGGTGATGCATTAGATAGTGCTAATTTTGAGACTATAGAGGATACTTTTCCCACTAAAACCATAGCTAAATTATCTATTACCCCTAGGTATAAGGGATTCAAGGTTTAAGAGGTCATATAGGGACAATGTGTCGTGGTGATTATTGATAATGGGGACACCCACAATTTCATTGATGCTAATTTGGTAGAGAGATGGGGCTTGTAGATAAAATATTTTGAGGGTTTCAATGTGGTGGTAGCCAATGGCAAGTCCATGAGATGGACACAGAGGGTTCCACAATTAAGCATCACTATGGGTAATTATATAGTTATTGATTATTTATATATTTTTGGTATTGGAGAGATAAACATAGTACTTGGAATATAGTGGCTTCACTCACTTGATGAATTTTGGACTAAATTCGAGATGATGGAGCTGAAGTTTAAGTTCAAGGGTAGGAATATGGTCTTAAGAGAATTATATTCAAATGTACCTAAAGTGATCATGACCAAATGGATAGAGAGGACATTCAAGCACATTGATGTGGATTGGGAAATTTATTGCTTATTTTTGACCAAGAGTTCAAATGATGATAGGCTAGAGTATCATGTTGATGTCCAAGCCATACTGGACAAGCACAATGTAGTTTTTAGTGATATACCTCTAGGTGTACCTCCCAATAGAGGGTTTGAGCATGTGTTAAAGCTTGAGGACATCAATCCCATGGTCACCAATCTTTACCATCATGCCAAATAGTTTAAGGATGAGACTGAGAGGACCATAGGTGAGCTCTTGGATATGTGACATATCAGGCCCAATTCTAGTCCCTTTATTTCTTCAGTTATTTTGGTGAAGAAGAAGGATAGAACCATGCATATGTGTATAGATTACCATTCCTTGAATAAAAAAATGATTAAGAATAAGTATCCTATGCCTCATAGCTAATGGATGAGCTAAATGGTGCAATTTATTTTTCTAAAATAGATCTATGATCAAGATACCATCAAATCAAGGATAGAGAGGGGGATGTGCAAAATATAGATTTTAGATGCCACTATGATCACTTTAAATTTCTTGTGATGCCATTTGATTTTTTTAATGCAATTGTTATGTTTTATTCCTATATGAACCATGTATTCAACCACCACATGCGAATGTTCATGTTGGTAATCTTTGATGACATCTTAGTATATGGCAAGATATAGGACAATCACATGAGACATCTTGATGAGGTTTTGGGCATTTTGGTGGCTAGTTATCTATATTCAAAGGCTTCTAATTGTGAATTTATCATGATAGAGTTATTATACTTGGGATATGTGATTAGAAGAGGTGGATTCAAGGTTATTAGGGTAAATATTTGAGTGATATTAGATTAGCTATCACCAAGGACTTTGACACACTTGAGAGGGTTCTTAGTTCTATGTACTTAATATAAGATGTTTATGAAGGTCTTCTCTTGCTTGGCTGCTCCATTGATAGAATTGACCAAGAAGGGATCTTTTCCTTGGTCATATTTAGCACAGTAAGTTTTTGATCACCTTAAGGAGGTGATGAGTTCATGGCCAATTCTTGAACTACTAGACTTTATTCAACCATTTTTACTTGAGTGTGTTGCAATAGGGGAGGGATTTGGAGTAGTACTTATGTAGGATAGGCATCCCATTTCCTATGAGAGTCAAAATTTGAGTCCTATGGAGAAGGGGTATTCAATTTATGATAAAGAGATGCTAGCCATTATGCATGCATTGGTCAAATTCAGGTAATATCTTGTGAGTAGTAGATTCATGGTTCATACAAATCATAATAGTTTGAGGTTTTTCTTTGGGAAGAAGAATCTCAATGATTGCCAACAAAGATGGGTGAATATGCTATAGACCTATGAATTTGACATAGAGTACATAAAAGGTAAGAATAATGTGGTAGTTAATGCTTTATCTAGGAGACCTTATGTTGATTCTATGATTAGTTCTATGTCAGGGATTTTAGTTGATTGAAAGGCTCACATACTTGTTGAGTATCCCAAGAGTTAGTTTGCATGTGAGATCATGGATGGAATTATCTAGGATGATAGATATAGAGTCTTGTATGACCTCATATAATACAAGGATAGGATTTTCCTTAGACCAGGGTCCAAGATGAAGCTGAAGATCCTTTAAATAGTGCATGATACACCTTTAATAGGACATCCTATGTATTTTAGGACCTATAGATATATTAGAGAGAGGTTCACATAGAAAGGGTTAAAGGATGATGTCCTTATCTATATTAGGAAGTGTTTAGTTTGTCAGCAAACCAAGGCAGAGCATGCTTTTACAATAGGACTTTTATAGCCTCTTTGTATCCTTGAGAAGAAATGGGAGAGCATATCTATAAACTTTATTATAGGCCTTCCATTAGTACATGAGTATGATTGCATTTATGTAGTGATCAATTAGTTGACCAAGTATGCCCATTTATTTTATATTCCTTATGGGCATACAAAATTAAAAGTACCACATGCATTCTTCATAGGTTTTTTAAGGCTTCATGAATTACCTAAGAACATCATTAGTGATTTAGATAGCCATTTCATAAGCACATTTTGGTAGGATATTTTCTAACTTTTAGGTATAGAGCTGACTCATAGTACTAGCTATCATCGATAAATAGATGGGTAGACAAAAATAGTCAATAAGTGGATAGAGGGCTACTTAAAAAACTATATAGAAGGACATCTTTGGGATTGGATTAGATGGATACACTTGGGTGAGTATTTTTATAATACCACCTATTAGATGAGTAGTGGCATGGCTCCCATTCATACATTATATGGATATGATACTTCATCATTTATAGACATGGTACTATTAGGTAGCCAAGCTCCTAAAGCTCATGATTTGTTACAAAAGAATTAGGATATTATAAAGGACCTCAAGGAGAATCTATAGAAATCACAATAGCAAAGGACAGATATGGATATTTTTCATTATGAGTTATTTGACCTATAAGTGAGAAATAGTGAGGGATAGATATGGAAGATCAATTTTTGTATTTTTTCACAAAGATAAGGATTGTGTGTGTGCATCGGCAATAAAAATATTAAAAAGAATTTTTTTTGAAACCTATAAATAGTGGGTAAGTGTTTTTACCAGATTATAAGGATTCTTTATACAATGGCAAGTTGGTTTAAACCCCTTTTATGACACAATCCATTCAACCCTACAAAAACTGTGTTCATTTCCTACAGTCCAACACAAAATTATTATAAGAATTTCAATAGAGGTGGCATGGGAATTTTCTAAATATTGTAAAATATGTAATAGGTAATTATAGACCTAAAATAGACTTTTAAAGTTGGTTGAAACCCATGGGGAATCCATGAAAGTGTTTGAAATATTCAAAGAAAAAATATAAATATTATTGGGTGAATATATACAGGGTAGTGTTAGGAATAAAGTGATGTTATGAGAAGTCTATGAACTGAGTGAGAAGAACTTAAAGATCATAAGGAATATTTAGAATATGTTAAGAAATACACACTAGTCTCAGGTAGACCCAAATGGATCTATGTAGAATGGTATAAGTTGAATGAAAAGTAATTAGGGATAGTACTAGGCATATTTAGGGTGTTTAGAAGAATTTAAATAGGTATTATATCCATTAATCATTGATGAAAAATTGAACCTATGAACTATTACCATGAAGTGAATCATTGAACAAAAGCAAGTGAGATAAATTATGTAACCTCTACATCATTTTGGTATCATAATCAGAAAGACTCTAAGAATAAGGTGAGGTATATATATTTATTGTTTATTTTTAATTCATGCATTTTAATATTGAAGGTATGCTAAACATTATTTGAAGAGACTACTCAAGAAAGATTATAGATGAGTGAGAAATGTTGGAAAGGTAGATTGAAATCCAAGAGATGCTTGAGGAGACAGAAAGAGCTATAAAAGCTCATAGATCCAAGGAGATATCTTGGATAAGAGATGGATCAAGGTGGAAAAGACTTGCTTAGGATGGAGCAAGGTACAAGAGACTTGTTTAAGGAAGAGAAAGGTGAAATAAATTTGCTTAGGAGAATATAACTGCCCAATATGAAGGACCAACAAAGAGAAGAAGGGAGAGGTGAGATACTTTTAGATGAGTAGGTAAAAGGATTATCTATAAGTTTGTCAAAACATCTATCATTCATTTAAAGCAATGAGTATTTATACCACTTTATTAATAATTTGGGTATGTTAAGAGCATTGGCTATGTAGAGAAAGGTTAATGATCATTTGGAAAGTGAACAACAACAATAAAAAGAGAAAGAGGTTGCAGAGGTTGGAAAGAGATAAGAGGAAACAAGCAGTAACACAACACATAGAAAAAACAAGCATAAATAGAATAAACAAGGAAGAATAATAGAGAGATTGACAAGAGTATGGCATCCAAAAAGGTAAGCAATAGGTTATTTTTATTGATTTGTGTGTTTCATGTGTAGGTTGGTTGTAGGATAAAAATTAAGTGTTAAATATGATAAAGTGGAAGATCAAAGTGCAAAATAATGACCTCAAAGAAGAATCAAGGAGGAGTCAACAAGCATCAAAAGGGCCTAAGTGTTTCAAAAAGGCCTTGGGATCCAAGAGGTGATTCCATTATATAAGAGGTGATGTAAATAACGTCAAAGACTAATCACATATAAATTTTAGGGAAAGATTCCATTTTCTCCTTAGTAGTATGATGTAGGAGCATCACTTCCTTTTGTATAAATATTAGTCTAGATTCATGTTTTGAGTCATCCTAGGTTGTTTTGGCCTTTTTCAAGTGTGTAGGAAATATTTTGTGATGTCTGGTAAAATGTGATGACCTTGTTACATTATAGGTTTCAATAATATTTAGTATTGTTATAAGGTTTAGGAAGTAAAATAATTTTCCTCAACATGCAAGAGGAACTGGTAGTTAGTTGAGGTAGTTATAGGAGTTCTTGAATAAATAGTGGGTTTTAGTGTAGAGTCGACAAGTCATTAAAGTGAGAAGAGAGAAGAAGGGGTTTGGGTTTTAAAGGTGAAAATGTATTGAATCCCAAATGAATTAAAAGAAAATGATTCTCATTCTTGAAACAAAGTTGACGACTCTGGGTTTTGTGCATAAGCTTGAAAAGACAACACTTTGAATGTTTATGGAACATAGAAGGTATAAATATTTGCTTATCCATTATATACTAGTTTTGAGAAAGGATTAAAAATAAATATGGATTGAAACATTACTTTGGTTAGAAAGATCTATTTTGGAATGCATTTATGACTTTTACAAGATTAAAAGTTTGTTTTGATCATGCATTTTGTGTATCAAGTAACCAAATTCTATGTATTATGTGCATGAAAAAGTTAAAATTTGAAGTGACACTTGAAGTATGAGTGTGCATAGTTTTGGTAGATTAATACCAATGGAAAAGAGTTGTATGACATCAATAATTAAAATCTTTTTAATTGCATGAATTTAATATTCTTAAACCCTGTCATTTTGTATTCTTAAATTCATGTGTGAAGGATTATTTATACAATGGAAAGTTGTTTTAAACCCCTTTTTTGACACAATCCATTCAACCCTACAGAAACTATGTTCATTACCTACAATCCAACATGAAATGATTAAAATAATGTAAACATAGGTGGTATGGTAATTTCTAAAGATTGTAAAATATGTAATAGGTAAGTACAAGCCTAAAATAGACTTTCAAAGTTGATTGAAACCTATGGGGAAGCCATGAAAGTGTTTGAAATATTCAAAGAAAAATTATAAATATTCTCAGGTGAATGTATACAAGGTAGTGTTGGGAATAAATTGATATGAGAAGTTTGTGAATTGAGTGAAAAGAACTAAAATATCATAAGGAATATTTAAAAGATGTTAAGAAATACACACTAGTCTCAGGCAAACCCAAATGGATCTATGTAGAATGGTATAAATAGAATGATGAGTAATTAAGGATAGCAATAAGCATATTTAAGGTGTTTAGAAGCATTCAAACAAGTATTTTATCCATTAACCATTGATGAATAAGTCACCTATGAACTATTACCATGAAGTGAATCATTGAACAAAAGAAAGTGAGAAAATTTTCATAACCTTTGCATCAATTTACCACTTGAGGATGCTACTTGGGAGGGAAAGCATATTTTACAACATCTTAGTTTGCATTTTCTTGTGGGAAAGCAAATTTTAGGAAGGGAGGAATATAATGTCCCCATTCCTATGTAAGAGGCCTAGGAAGCTTAATTCAGTCTTAACCTTGGTCATATCCAAGAGGCTAGAGATTTTGGGGGTTATTGGGTATGGAATTTCATTACCACCTTCACTTTATTTTATAATTTGACATTGACTTAATTGATGGGTGAAAAGGTGGTACTTTATGTTATATTCTTTCATTGGGTCAACTTAAGTATTCTTTTCTATCATGGGCACAATAAAGTACTTAAGTTATATCTATGCACATGAAAATTTATCAAAAGGGGGAAATTAGGGTTTTTATGGGGGAAATTATTATATATCCCCTTATGGTCAATTTTTAGCATTCTACACTTAAACATTTTCAACTATTGCTACTTTTAATCTTTTGCTTGTGGAGTTCAGATTTTGCAAGATCCCTAGGTTTGGTGGTGAGAGATCTACCCCTAGATAGAATAACATTCTTTGCAGAGGTTTCAAACCCCTATCCCTATCTTTTTTATTTGTTTTGGTTTATATCTGGAGTTGTTGGAAGGAATTATTTAATTATTTTTATGATTGAATTGAATGTATTTATGGAGTTGACCATATAATATTTCCTAGTGTTCATATTACTGGCCATAGTATTTTGGGAGGGAATTGTGTTGTTTGAGAGGACCAAAAGTGTTTTCTATATCCAAAAATATTTAAGGAAGGGGATTATTAGCTGAGGGAATATGAATTGGACTCATAATGGGTAAGTGAAATGAATACCTGACACAGATCATGTCATGTTTAGTGACCCAACTGGAAATAAAGAATGGCATTCAAATTAGTAATCAAACCTACTAGTATTGAGGTCAAAAATTATTGGTATTTAATATTACTATACTTTTTTTTATATCATAAATATAATATAATGTTCATCATATTCTATTTAGTGATCATGGTTCAGTAGTGAAGTATTTGATATAATGTCTATACCATAAGTTTGAGATTTGTGTGGATAGTTGAATGTACTAAGATATACACTTGTAACTATGTGAAAAATAATTGTCATTATCATGTAAATGCAAAACTATATTGAATTTTCATGAATCAAACAACAAACAAACTCTCCTACATCAAAATAAATCAAAAAGTAAGTATAGTTAACATGCTAGCAAATTGTTTGATGAAATTTCAACATTCTAAATCTCATTACAAATTAGAAAAATTCAATGGAAAATTTAGCAGGGACATTTCATGCTTTGAAGGCACATGTACATTATTTATCTTTAGAAAGTAAAGCATTTAATACATGGGTTGTCTCAAATGCCATTCTTGGTAATCCTATTATGTGTAATATATTATTTTTGCATTTACCTCCTAACTTCAAAACCCCTACATTCTCCATATTTTATATAAGTGCTAACCTTACACCTGAAAACCTTTTGTGAGTCCATGAGTGGGTATAATGGTAGCCATTTATTACTACAATTATTCCCTAAAATCCTAACAAGATGTGCACTTGCTTGGTTTGATTCTCTTCTTAATGGATCCTTATTTACTTATCTTAGAATAGAATAATAATTCTTAATCCAATATATTAAAAATAAGGGACCTATGGTTACTTATGAAAACTACCCTCTTTTCACCAAGGTAAACATGAGCAATTTTGTGATTACCAATTACAATTAAAAATTGTTATGAATTAATTAATTTACCAACCCATAGATCTAAAAGTACAATAAATATTTTTTCAAGGTCTTATTCATCCATTAAAAGATAAACCACTTTATAATAGATGTGAATCATTTATATCTCTTTATTATGAGGCCTTAGAACTAGAATAATAATTAGGTCTTGTTATTATTTCAAATAATATGCAAGAAGACATTAAATTATCTTAATAAGATAAATCAACTAAAGTTAATGCAACTACATATAATTAAAAACATCATCATTTATATGATAAAAATACATGCACTAATCACACAACACACATTAATACTTCAATACATAATGTTCAATCCAACTATGAGTAGTTCAATATTTTTCATAAAGGAAAATTTTATAGTCCTAGAGCTAACAATTAAGCTTACTCTTTCCACATAATAAAAGAAAACCCACTAATACTTTATTTCAATGAGTTCCCACATGATATATTAACTAAACTATTAGACAAAAGACTAATCAAATTATACCCTAATTACTATCATCCTCCACATCACTTAGAAAAAATCAAAGGCTAACCATTTCGAACTTACCATTGTATTAATGGGCACCATGATAATGACTGTTATGCACTAAGGGAAAATCTAAATGAACTTAAAAATAAAGGAATCATATCCTTTCAAAAATTTCATATCCATGTCAATGAACCTCCTAAAGCTCCAAATATTTAGTTAAGTTCACTACAATCTCCAAATCTATTCAAAATAATGATGATCATATCAATCATAGTAACAAACATATAGCCACACAAAATCCTCTAATGACATATCTAATAAATTACCCTCCCAATTTTGGGTCCCTAAATCAAAACAAATACAAATTGAGCACACTAATATTTATACATGTGATAAATCAGATAAGGCCAGTGTTATTCGAGAATTCAATCCATATGATGAGTTTCTATATCTATCTATTTGGATAAATTATTGATTGTTAAAATAATGCAAATAAAATAATTAATATACTAACATAATTCACAATGTCAAATTCACATAATTCATAAATCCATAACGCATGTTCATACATAATTATACATGACAATGCTTATTATGTATGTTATCTTTCTATACTTCCCTTACACATAGTTTGGGTGCATCTCACATGTCTTCCATTTTTCTATACTAAAATTTCACATTTTTCCTCCTATTATATCTACTTCTAATACTAGCTTCTTGTTTTCAAAATTTTACATTTTCAATTTATACATTTACATTTCAAATATGGAAATAATCTAAAACTACAAGTATCTATTTCAAAAATACATAAACATCAAAATATTTGCAACACTCACAACTCAATATATCTAAGCATTTACTCATGTTACTAGTTTTCTATCTTTACATATGTCATCTATTTTGTGCTAAGTATATAGAATATTTTTATTCCCTCTTCAATACACAATTCATTTGTAAAAGGTTTGTGAGTTTAATATAGGACATACTTTTACATGCATCGATGTTAGGCCAATCTTCTACCCAAAAACCTTATTAATTTGGGGGCATCTCATTTTTATATATGAACACTTTAATAGGTTGTATGTGTCTATAACCTCTTTTCCATATTTATTTGTATATAATACAAATGTATTAATATTCATTCATATTTTACATGTGTTACAATAGATATACTATTTTCTAACTTTGGCATTATAGTAGATTAATTTTCTTTCATATTACACAATGTGCTTGAACTTGCTTACTTATTTCATAAACTATCATACAAACACTACTTAATTTCAAAGATTCATATACAAATAAATGCTATACTAAAATTTATTATACAAATCATTTTCATTACTTACAAATTATTTACATGCTTTATCTACAACTCTATGTTTGCAATACATATTAAATATGCTTCATACAATACTTTGATGTTATATTCAAATACATGATGTAATGCAATATACAAACTCTTCACATGTTTCAAATTTATATTTCTTAGATTCCAATATGAAATATATTATTACATAGTTATATCTTTCACATATGCTCAAACTTTTTCTTTTTGAGGTAAGTGATTTTCAAGTTACATTCCTCATATCAAAAGGGGGGCATCATATTGGGCTTATCTTCAATTAAAGCCCTCACAAAGAAAATTATTTCAAATTCATAATAACATACACTATGAAAATTATCAATATCATGGGGTATATGGATTACATATACATCCCACTCTTACAAATAGTTGAGCACAAGTTCACATAAACAAAAATTTAAAAAATTTAAAAAGTCAAAATTAACAATCTATATAATACAAGGGGAATTATGTTGGGTCATGTACTCCCCTCTTTTATATTTTACACTAAACATTTTTTTAATAAAATTATAGTTTGAATCTAGATCCTTCTGCATAAGTGTGATTTAATTTTTACTAGTGGACCACATTTGAGATTAGTGATGCTCCACATATTAGTTGCACTTTATCAAGTCATTTACTAGCTCCCACATCTTCCTTTTAGTTTAGAAACTGAGCCACATTTAAACTTAGTGACATTCTACATCTTGGTTATACTTTAGTGAACCATGTACTATTTCTTCTTCCACTCATTTTTTTATCTTCCCCTTATATTTTAGTGACACTTGATGGGTAGTGCCCTTATTATTATATCACTCTTCACAAGTGAAAGCATATCCTTATTCAAATTTAAAGCATCATTCACTGAGACTTGATCACTCTCAATTTAACCATAGGTTCAAATCTAATGAGTTGGTATAGATGAGGTTTAGTGACACCTAATGGCCTACCACTCATCTTATTACCACTTTCAAAATTATTTGTTCTCCCTGGCTAGCATTAAAATAAGTTTGAAGGAACATTAACTCCACTTAACTTAGTTGGTAATCCAAGCTCCTCCTTTACAAATAAAGCATGTTTCCACACTCAAGTTCTATCTCATTCTCATTTACTCTAATAATTTGAATTTATCGCATCATTAGAATAAGGGGGGATGTAGACACATAAACTTAATCAATAAATGCTTTACAATGTTTATTCTTGACATCTTTACCTTGATCTTTTCACCATGTCACTAACCAAATCATTAAAAGAGTTTTAATTATCTTAAAAATACTAATAAAATAACATTTAAACATCCCTATTTCATTTATATTCATCCCTATTATGCTCACAAATCATTCATAACAAGTTTTAGTAAGTTTATGACATTCTGGGATAAGATCGCATTGGGTACATAGGACTATAGCATGTCCTTTTCCCCTAGTGTGCTCTTGTCCTCTTACCTCCAACAAACACTTTTTAAAATCAAGACATTTAATAATAACCATCCTAGGATTTTAATAAGGTTGGATCATGATAATACTTGAAAGATTATTCTATAAAATCACATCTAAGTGATTCAATTCATTACCTAGTAATAATCTAGAAATCTTATTTCAAAATCATTCTATGTTAAGAAAAATAACATTATTCTTTTCCATTTCAATTCTGATACATTTTGATAGTCATAGGCCAAGTATAACTATGTTTTATTTTAGGTCAAATGGCATCTATTTTTAATTATTATAATTAATGTTCTAGTTGAATTCATCACCAATTTGTTACTTTCCCCAAAATGGAGAACTACATCATCCTGAGACCCTTTAGGATATGTAGGCAACACTCAATCAATAAAAGGATTTCTAAGGATAGCTCAGTCATTCCCACATCCCCCTATTTTACCCCTTTTATATTTGATCTCTTTTGTGTGCTTGTGAAAAACTAGGGAATTAGTTTTATAGGTCTTCGATGCATCTATTCATCCCCCACACATAATAAAAAACCCTTACAGTAAAATACTTGTGATCTAACTACAAATTATTTTGTATATTCAATAAGTATAATTATGCATTAGTGAATATATTTGTACTACTACCTTATACACCTAGTGCGCTTTTGTCCCTATGGCTCTTAAAGTACCAATTTTAATAGAGATCTAATCCTGAGTTTGATCTTCTTTTTTATAAATTAGTACACAATATGTAACTTCAAAACTCATTTAGTTTCAATCTAATTACATGTTATTCATATTAATTTTATTGTTCATAGTGTACGTTTAGCTTTGTACTTTATTGTAAACTATTATACACTAGTTTTCAATAGTTTATTCATAGTTAATTGATTACTTCCAATGAATTATACGGTAAAAATAGATATAACACAATAATATTATTTAATTTTTCTCACATTTATTCTCCTAATTAGTAATTGGAGGAGTTAGAGGTTTAAATTTTTATCTTGGATGTCTAGTCTTGTATAGTCTTTGAAGCTCAAGAGGAGAAGTTGAACAGAGAAGGTAAACCTAGTATTTGGAGTCCTCAACTATGAATACTTAGGTCTTCATCTTTCAATTAGGATTTTTCAATCTACAAAATCTCTTCCAAATATTCATTTGAGCCAAAGGGGGAAATTGAAGCATCAACAGGTCCACCTAAAGGCAAGTATATTTATCCCTAGTATCTTTCATTTATTTATTTAGTAGATTAAATATTGCTCTTTATTATTATTGTGAATTTATGTGTTTATCCTTACTTATTATCTTCTTTTTTTTAATAAGTTTGTATAGTTATAGGGTTGCTTAATATTTCCATTTAACACCTTAGGTTGTGTAGACTAACCATTGGTTAACTATTTCACCAATCACATTTTTATTAGTTTAGTAATTTTAGCTATCTTGGATTAGGTTACCCTTTTTTTTTAGTTATTGACATGTGGTATCCTTTGTATAACCTTAATACACCCCTTTATTATAACCTTTAAAATCATTTATATAACCATTTATCTAAATTGAGCCTAGTGAGAGATATAACCATGTCATAGGCTTAAAAGTTTAAACCCTTTCCTACTGAAATTTGACTGTAGATTACTCTCTCATAGGTATATGATTATTATATGTTAGAATAGGGGTTCATTATTTTTCCATATTTATTTTTTATGGGATTTTTTCCCTCACTTAGGAGTTTTCCTACTTTCATGCATAAGCTTGCTTAGTTGTACTTGGAGTTACATTCTGACTGTATGAATAGGATGTAACTCCCTTGATTAGCTATATGCATATGGGAATTACTCTTCTATTCTTGACTCTTTGATCACTATTTTTGGAGGATTTACTCATGTACTCCTATTTTTGTATCTCATTTAGTGAGATATTGTTTAAAGATTAGGTTTTGGATCTTATTTTATTTATGAAATATTCTCATGTATGTGATTTCATTTGCTTTTAGCTATTATGTTGTATACTCGCCTGAATCATGTCTATCATAAATATATGCATTCACTTGATCTAGAGATATAGACATCCACTTTGATATGGTATTAGAGAACCATACTAGTATTTGAATATCTTTATGTTATTTTTATTTGGAATCATAAGTTTATTTGTAAAATAAGACTGTATTCATGTTTCCTAATCTCTCCATTACTGAGAGTTTTTCCATGCTAGTAAATTCTCCCTTGTTTTAAATTTGATTATTTGAATTTGTATGCAATTAGTCCCTCTTCTCAATTGAATCACCAAAAATACCTATGCATGAGAGACAACAACTTGGTCCTACTATCTTGATAATTAGTATAGATCTATGCATAGTGCCTCAAACATTTAACTTGTTGTTTAAGGTTGAAGGTTGCATCTTAGTATCACCCTCTAGCAGATCCACAACCTAATGTGTATTTTATACTCTCTGAGGCTCCTTCCTAGCTCCCAAGACCCACTCAATGGACTCAGACTTATGACCTATTACATAGCCTCTTACTATTATCTTGAGATGTTTAAGACCTCCATATGACATTTTTTTCTCACATGTTCATTAGCCTTCATCTTATCGATGAGTTACGAGCCTCTTTAGACCCTGAATATGGCATGATGATGTGTTTAAGGCATGATTTATTTAGGTAACAACACCTGAGGTCTCTTGTTCAAAACCCGTCTTTTCCTTTTATTACTAAAACAGGGTTTTTAGTAAAAGTGCATTTAAATTTTTTTTGTGAAAACATTTTAAATGGGTCATTAGCTTTTTTAAGAGTTAATATTTTTATTTTATTTTTTAATAAAAATAATATATTTTGGGTGTTAAGACAAGAAGTTGTTTTTTTTTTAAACTCTTCACATTTTCACTAGTTGAAGATCTAAGGGTAAGGTCCAGTTTGGAAGGTGGCCAAACACCCTTGCAAGCAAAAACATTTTTTCTCTCCTTGCCCATAGTATATGTACACTTATTAGATGCATTATTATTTGATCCCAATATCCTTGTTTTATCTTTTAAATCACATATTTTTGACATTTACACTGGTTGCTCTAAACACATTCTCAATTGTGCCTAACATCTTTTGAGTGTACATTATTTGCAAAATTCAATGGGGTTCACCATTTCACTATTTAGGGGAGTGTGTTGTGTTTCTAAGTCACTTTTCATTTTGTTTTTCACTTATATTTATGCAACAAACAATATTTTAAATTATAACCACTACACTTTATTTTTTCACAGAATGGATTTAGTCAAATTAACCCCGTAATGAAATTTAATTATCATGGATCAGAAATTAAAATACAAACTATTCTAAGGATCAAAGGTTTGCATCACATTATAATGGGATTATAAACTCAACCAATTGTAGATACATAAAAATTCAAGTGGTATAATCGTAGTGGTGAAGCCTATGGGTTATTGTGTCTTTGTGTGTTTCCTTATCTCTTCTTTTATATAAAACCTACCAAGTCACCCATGAAGTGTGTACCATTTTAAAAAATATATTTGGGAAGAAATATTTGATGAGAGGTCATGAACTATAAAATAAACTTATCATCCTAAGTCCTAGAAACTTTGACACCCTTAAGGATTTCTTCACCAAGTTCAAATCTTTGAGATTATAGATGAAAGAATGTAGAATAGAGAATAAATATTACCAGCTTATTCTTTATATATTATCTAATCTAGGTCCTAATTACTCATTACTTGTCTCTAATTTCCATGCCACCTAAAGTGATTTAGGCACTACGTGGAAAATTCCCTCATTATATGCTTTCATGGCTTAACTAGGCAGCAAGACAAGTTGGTACAAATGGGAACATTGAAGTCCTAAAAACCTAAAACCCTAATTATTGGGAATGGGAAAGAAAATAATTTAAACAAAGAGAATAATAAAAATAGCAAGGATCAAGAGAAGAAGAAAGAATCAACCTCTACTAAAACAAGCACTAAAACTTACTCTTTTAATGATAAACCTAAGAAACAAAAGGTTGTGTGAATATTGAAATAAAAATGGGCATTATGAACACAAGTACATTAATAAAAAAATTGATCCCCTAACTTATATTATAGAAAATAAAAACATAGGTGTTCCTGAGTATATCAAACAAAATTTATCAGCTCAAGATTATCTTAAGGCAAAAGGAAAAGGAAAAGAGAAAGAAAAGGGTAAGGATCTTGTAGTAGTTACAGATCCAACATCTTCATGGGTTATTGATATAGAGATGAAATCTAAAGATACTTAGATCAAGCATTACTCAATAAATTTTAATAAAATTCATAAGAACATAACTAGTTAAGCCAACTCACTCAAACGGGGTCTACAAATGACAATTATGATCAAATGAAAGAAAGCATACACAATATCTTTCAAATAACATACCACCATTCAAATGCAGCTCATAACTTGATTTTCCTCTTGATTTTGTGCTCAAGTATTTTTCAATGATCCAAGGCAAAGCTCCTCCATCATCTCTTGCTCACCAATGAAATTAGGCTCATGATATTCTATCAAATGTATGCCTATATTGAAGATATCCTATTACAAATTAAACATTTTAACACTACTCATAAATGAATTTTGGAGGGTATTATACATAATAATTTTACACAAATGAATTTTAAAAATGGTGGTCTTATCCCTCCTATTTATAGATTTTTACAATTGATCAGAATGAACTGTGGCCATCCATCTTGAGATCAATATGTGTGGCCAAAAATTCATTCAATTTTGGAGGCTCAAACCATAAATACCTTCATAAATATTTTTAAGGGTCATTAAAGAGGCATGGTAATCCTTAAACCTAATATTTGTTGCATTTATGGCTTATATATGCCACCCCACAAATGATGTCACCTGATGATGTAGATATTAAGAATCAATTTTTAATTAAAATATATTCAATAACTTACATGGATTTTACACTTAAGCCCTTGATTTGAATTAATTATCCTAAGTGAGACTTAATCAAATATCATGCAATTCTTTGGAAATTGGTTGCATAATTAATCAAACTAGTTAGAATGTCATATTACTAGGTTATAATTTGACTGTTAAAGGATGATGTTAGTTGCATATGGACCATATCCCATTTAGGACATTTTCAACAAAAAATAACACATGTACATGTCATGTGCTTATGAATTTGGAAAAAAGAGCCATCTAGAGCATCAAAATACATTTTCATCATTTTGACTCAAAATGATTTTAGAAAAGATAATAATCACATAAAATGCATTTCCCCATTCAGGGATACATTAGCCTAAATCAGCACTTCTATATAAAAATCTCAAACCATTTAGCACATTTAAATGATTTTGGCCTAAATTATGCATTTTAAGTGCATTTTGAGTAAGATTGACAATTTTAACATAATGGTGCTAGGAATTGAATGTCTACATTTTTCTCCTATTTGAGAAGGTCTAGCGAGACATTCAGGTGAAGAAATGTCTTTTCAAAAAAAAGAGTTGTTAAGAAGAAGTTGGAAGGAAATGACCCATGATACCCCCTAAAGAGGACATAAAAGGATGAAAGACAATGATGGACTCTTAAAAAGAGAGGGAAAGTGAGATTAGCTCATGGGATGAATTAAATCCATATTGAGCGAATGCTTACACACATTGATTCCATCAATGATGAAAATATAATTAGAATATAATGGGCCCCAAGGATGGGTGGAAAGGGAAGGATACAATCAATAAATATAAGCAACACACTTTGAACACACCCAAAGCTAGGGTATAAGCTACATGCTTTAGGAACAGATAAATCCTGAGACAAGTTACACACTAAAATATTTCCAGAACTTGGGCAAAATTTTATAAATCTTAGAATTAGAATAAATAGGAGAGCATTTCTCTATAGAAAGGAAATAATAATAGTGCCCCATTAGAGAATATTTGATTGGTTTGATAAAGTAATTTTCACCTGTAGGGCTGATTTTGATCATGGATAATTAATTGTACCCTAATAAGACTAATTTAGATTTGTGATTGGTTAAAATGTTATGACCCAGTAGGGAAAATTGGTAATCATAGCTCAAGGATATAACCTAATGCATAGATTAAATATGAGTGGGTGAAAACATAAAGGTGATGGTCTAATGACTGAAAAATCCATAGAAAACTAGGTATACAAGGATGCAAAAAGTGATGAAATAAATGAACAAAAGAATAAAGGTGGCCAATTTGACCCAAGATATGCCATGTGCCCAAGCATTGTTGACATAGTCCAAATAACCCTCAAGCTAATGCAGTTCACCCAAAAAATCGAATAAGGAATGAAGAATAGAATAAAATTATACCATTATTCTATTAGACTCATAATGTATGCCAAAAGATACATGTCTTGCATAGAGTCAGGTGCTTAAGCTAATGGTATTTAGTTTCATTGGTGCACTTGTGAGCAGTTCATTAGAGATGTATTGATTTTGAGACTTGGACCAAAGCACTTGGTGCTTGCTATAGCAAAATGAAATTATGCATCCTAAGTATGAATAACTTATAATGATATTGGATTTTAATTGTGATGAGCTAGTTCAAATGTGAATATTTATAACTAAGGATAATGATAATAACTACCAAGACTAGAGTTATAGCTATTTACATTTAAAAAAAAACAAACAAAAACAATGAGAAAAATAAAACACCAATGTACCCAACTTAAAATCGAGATATGGAAAATCAAGATTTAAGTAGGAACAAGAATGTATAAAAATTAAATCAAGTATAACTTAATAAACACCATGAAATCGAGATACAAATAATCAAGATCCAAGTATACTATAAAGATGTACTTGAAAAAGAAAATAAAATAACAAGAAATTTTTATTTATTTTTTTAAAAAAAGACCAAAAAGAAGCAATAACAAACAACAAAAGAAGAGAAAGGAATAAATGAAGATATAAGAAAGCACGGTAAATCACCAATAGAACTCAAATAAACACACACAAACAAGAGTTAGTCATAATGTTAGTGTGGTTTAAAAAAAATTATTCATGTAGATGTAGTAGAGGCATTACTTTATACAACAGTGTAACATGAATAAGGACACAAAGTTGCCTCCAAGTGATTAAAAAAAACACAGAAGATGATGGGGGGAAAAAAAGAAAAGGAAAGGGGTGGTCGAACTAACTCTAGATGTACAAGACAAGTGGATGTTGCCTACATAGTTCTATGGATGCTAGATCCAACATGAAATTCAAGCCAAAAGTAGTTCTCCCAAAAAATGGGATAGAAGAAAAGTGATGATAAGAAAACATGATTGGTGTTATAGAGGAAATGGGAAATGAGCTCGTAAAATGGTGAGAGCATTCAGATAAATAATTGCAAAATAGAAAGAACGTGGGATGAATAGAATAATATAAAAGTGTAAGACAATGATTTTATTGGTTTTGTTGATCATTTTTCTAAGTTTTTTTTTATGTTTTTGGGATAATAAATAGAAATAAACTATTTTAAAAAGGTCTAAGGAACTACCTAACTGAGGAGATGTTCATCCCCAATTAAGATTTCAAACAATAACTAAATCAATTCCAATGATCCATACTCACAAATTAGCAAGAGAAATATCTTGCTAAGGTAATAATACCTACCAAACAACCACAAAAATAACAATAGAACAATACGTAGTGCTAGATAAATCTGAAGAACTATCCAATAGGCAAATATCCTGAGATAATGTATCTGTGTTCACTTGTTTGTAAAAAGAAGCTACAAAATACTATCTTTATTGATCTAATTTATATAAATGGTGTTAAATGTGTTCATTATGCCTATGAATCATAATCATAATTATAATTGGTTAAGGGATAAAAGTGTTTAGGCTATAATGGCCCAAGATATGAAAATAATGTGGTTCTAAACATAACGGTCCATAATGAATAGAGTCCAAAAGAGGATGGTCCAAGGTGGGATAAAAATATGGAATATAAATGATTCAGAGTGACAATGGTCCAAAGCTTCAACTATCTAGAGTCACAAAATAATGTGGTTCTCATAAAAATGGTCTAGGGTAGGTCAAAACACAAAGAATGTGGTCTAAGAAAGGATGGTCTAAGGTATAATGGTAGGTTAAAATAACTTCAGCACAAGTTACCCTCAAGTAAGGGATATTGTATACAATGGTTCAAATAGCTATGAACCGTAGAACCTCTTAAGATGCATAATGTTTATGGGCTCTAAAATCTATTCACCATTTGGAGTAGCTAGTCGATATGCCCTTGATCCATAATTTAGTGCGATAACATAAGGTCCAAGCCAATTAGGTTGGAACTTGCCCTTTTTATTGCATTCAATATTTGTATTCTTCTAGTTCTCTTTCAAGACCAAATCACCAATCTCAAACTTTTAAGGGACAATGCATTTTTTGTAGCTTCTTTGCAATCTATTATGATAGGCTTGCAATTTTTCTAAGGTAGCCAAACACTTTTTATCAAGGAGGTATAGGTCAAGCAACTTTGAGACTCTATATTCCTTATCATCTTCAATATGCTCCAAAGATACTCATAATTAAGGCAGCTCAATCTCAATCAAGATAATAGCTTCTTGGCCATAAGTAAGGGAGTATGGATTGGTTCATGTAGGGGTTTGATAATTGGTTCAATAAGCCCAAAGGGCAAGAAAAATTTATAAGTACCAATTACATCCAACATCATTAACAATCTTCTTAAGAATGGCTATAATGGTTTTGTTTGACACCTCAGCTTGACCATTTCCTTGTGGGTTATATGGCATAGATTTATTGTTCTTGATTTTGAATTTTGCACAAAGGTCTTTAATATCTCTATTTATAAATGATCCACCATTATTGGATATAGTGCATGTTGGGATGCCATATCGATAGATGATATGGTAATGAATGAACTTGGATATATGCTTCTCAATGATGTAAGTGAGAGGAATGGCCTCATCCACTTAGTAAAATATGTGGTTGTAGTTAAAATATCTTTATGGTCATCTGAAGATGTTGGGTTTATTTTCTTGATAAGATCGAGGCCCCAAGTAGAAAAATTCCATGGTGTAGTGATCAACTGTAGTGGTAAGGAAGGTGTGTGTATCAAATTTTCATGTTGTTCACATGGAACACACTTCCTCACATAATTTCAAGTATCTGTCTCCATTTTTTCCAATAATAACCTATTCTAAGGAGATTTTTAGTGAAGACTACACTATTGGTGTGGGCTCCAACATTCTTTCATGAACTTCCTTTAGTGCTAGCTTGGATTCTCCCAAAGATAAACAATGAAGTAACATTCCATCATAGCCTTTATGATAAAGCATGTTTTCAAGGAGGGTATATTAAGCTATGCAGTGAAAGAAAAGTTTATGTTAGTTACTAGATAGGTTTGGTGGAAAAATGTGACCATAGAAATAATTATAAAAATATTGGAACCAATGTAGTTCAGGTGGGAGATTGGGACCATTAATTGTGCACACCCTTTCTAAATTTGACAAGATATGAATAGCTTAAATAAGGTTTTCAATGAGAAATTGATACTCTTTATCATTGTTATGAATATATATCATGGACCTAATTATTGCCATTACATCAGTAGATCTATTATTAGTCTATGGTACTTATTCAAACTATAGAGAGTTAAAATGAGGCTTGATATTATCCACAATTTGATTATAAGGAACAAGCTTATCATCTCTAGTTTGGTACTAATCTATGGTTTGAATAATAATCAATTAAGAATCACCATAGACCATTAAATGTTAAATATCCCACTGTACTACAAGATGAAGGCCTACAATTAGTGCTTCATATTCATCCATATTGTTGGTACAATGAAAATTAATGTGAAATGCTTTGCGAAAGAAATCCCCTTTCAGTGTAATCAACAAAATGCCAATTCTAAATCCATGGGATGTAAAGGAGCCATAAAAATATAGCTTCCATTGTTTAGGTTTCTATGGTCCTTTTATTTTTATAATAGAATCATCTAGAAAATTAGATTTGATAGGTTGAGTGTCTTTAATAGGAGCTTATGCAAGTTGATCAACAATAACTTGCCCTTTAATATCTTTCTGATTTTGATACTCAACATCAATCTCATTTAGGAGCATGACCCATTTTTCCATACATCCTGTGAGAGCTACTTTGGATAAAAAATCTTGAGAGGATCCACCTTAATGATAACAATAGTTTTATTTTTCAACATATAATGTCACAACTTTTGGGATGCAAACACCATAGATAAACATGCCTTATTAATAGGTGTATAATTATGTTTATAAGCCACTAGTGTGTAGCTTGAACAGTAAATTACAAGTTTTTACCCTGATCATCATGTTGGGCCAAAAGTGCCCCTAGTGCATGCTTAATCATTAAATTATAAAGGAGCAATGGTTGTCCAAGTGTTGGTGGTCTCAAAACTAGTGGGTTGGCAAAATAGGTTTTGAGCTTCACAAATGTTAATTGACAATCTTCATCCCATTGAAACATGAGCCCTTTCTTCAAGAGATGTGTGATTAGGTGGCATTTATTTGCTAGTTAAGAAATAAACCTACTTATAGACTAAATCTTTCCTGGTAAGCTTTGGAGATATTTGAGATTTGAAGGTGGAGGCATTTAAATAATGGCCTTGACCTTAGCATGGTTAACTTTGATCCCTCTTTGTGATACAATGAAACCTAGCAATTTTCTTAAAGTGATGCCAAAGACACACTTTTTAAGATTCAAGCAAACTTTATATTCATGAAGCCTCTCAAATATTCTTCATAAAAAATTAGGATGTCCAACATGTGTTTTTGATTTATCTAGGATGTCATCAACATATTCCTCAACAATATCATGCATCATGTCATAGAAGATGATAGTCATGATACGTTAATAAGTGGATCCAACATTCTTTAAACCAAATAGCATGACTTTATAATAAAATGTTTCCCACAAAGTGGTGAACGTAGTCTTGTACTAGTCTTCTTGGGCTATCTTGATCTGATTGTATCTTGAAAATCCATCCATGAGGGAAATCATCTCATACCCAGTAGTAGAATCAACAATCATGTCAATGTTGGGTAGGGGAAAATCATCTTTAGGGTATGATTTTTTGATATCTTTGGAATCAATACAAATACATATACTCTATGTCTTTTTGTTAACTAGAATTATGTTTCATATCCATTTATAATAGTCTAGTGGTCTAATGAAGCCTACTCCTAATAACTTCTCTAGTTTTTCTTTTACTAAAAGAGTGATACATGGATGCATCTTCCTCAATTATTTGACTAGCTTGGAATATGGATGAACAATAAGGTGATGTATAACCAAGTCAGGGTCTAATCTTATCATGTAAAATTAATTCCATGCAAATATGTTAATGAAATCCTTTAAAATGGATATAATGTGTTCTCATTTTTCTTTAGTAAGGGAAGCTCCAAGGTAAATAATTTTAGGATCATCATATGTTCCCAAGTTCACTTCCATAATATTTTCTATAAGAAGCATAAATCCATATTCAAGAATAGTAAAAAATGTGTGATCATGATCATCTTCTTCTACTAAAATTTATTTTTGTTCCTCCCAAAGATTTGGATAATGTGATAAAGTTGAATCTGCCATCTTAAGTAATAACCAAGTAGAAAAAATCTCTGGAAACTCAAAAGCAAGATGCTCAAAATTTTGTTATTGTTCAGAAGAGATGCTTGTACTAGCTTTAGAGCTAGGACTTGATGGACCTTGTGCATCCTTTGGGGATGAGAAAACTTTCCCATTCAAGAGCACCTAAAATAGGTTTTCACTCAAGGGCTTATCTTTTTCTTTACTTTTTCCCTAATCAACGAATGCCTCAAAGAGGTTTTCACTTGAAGATATTGATGTTTCATCTTGTTCATGACCAAAAAATTTTGTCTGCTCTCCAAATTAAGAATAAGGATCTAATGAAAAATCAAGGCCTTGTTTATGATCACAAATTGGCAATCCATCTCTAAGGCCCATGTCTTCTGTAATTTATTCTTCACTATGGAATTCATCAAGGTGTATGACCAAATTTTATTAGTCTCAATCAATGAGTTCAAGATGGCAAAGGCATAGGGAAAAATGAGGTGTTAAGTTCATAATAGAATTTGAATTAAATAAAACCATGTCAGCAAGCTCATCAAAAAGGCTATAATGGGATACTACATCATTTTCAAGAGTCTCATCACTAGTCAATTTAGAAGAATCACTATATAAATTCATGAGGTTGCCCCAGGTAGTATAAATCCAAGACCATGATTCAAATTGGTTATACCAATTGATAAAGGTTTTAGTATTCCTTACACTCATGGGCCAAGGCCTTTTCTTATATAATCAAAATTTACCATGATCTGAATAAGGATGGGATATTTTGGACTCTAAAAAAAATTAGTAATGTCATCATATTATAACCAAATACCATCAATGGTTTCTTTATTTCTTTCTTATATTGATAAATCAATTTAGACCTATTAGGGATTTTGGAAGGTTTGGGTTTACCAAATGATTTTGGAGAATTCAAAAACTTAGAAACATGGAATGCTTCCTTAATATAATATGTGGAAATGCCCACATCTTCTATAACAACCTATTTTACAAGAGTTGTAGGAAATGGATCAGTCAAAGTGGAAGCAACATCACTATGGTTGATATAATTAGATTTTGGTGGATGTGAAACTATAATTCCTTATTCTTCTTTGAAACAAATTATAAACTAGGACAATAGTTATAATTACAAAACTCATCCTCTATATGTCTATAATACTGATAAGGTTGTAGATCGACAAGGATAGTGACCTCGATCCCATCATGGGGAAACTTAAGGCACTGATGCAAGGTGGATGAAATAGCCTATAATTCATAGTTTAAAGGATGACCAAGAAATATGTTATAAGTCAACTCAATATCCACAATATGTAACAAAGTGTGATGGGACATAGACCCAATGATGATTGGTAGGCAAATGGTACCAAAATATTCCCTTTCAGCCTTGTCATAAGACTTTATGGTGATCATCTCTAGCTGAATGTCCTTTGTAGTGTAGTCCAATATTTGTACTAGTTTACTATGCATGATGTTTAACCCCAAATCATTGTATATAAGAACCCACTTGATCTTATAGTTTTCAATGATGACCTCAATATATAGTGGGTTGTTATGGCTAGGACCAAGAGTGGACATGTCTTTTTGATCAAATGTAACTTGGCTAAATGAAGATAAATGTCCAAAAAGTGTTTGGAACTGTTCAAGATTAATATCATTGAGAATAGTGGATTATTATAAACTTTTGTTCAAAATAGTTCTTTGGACTTCAGGCATACGTAAGAGATCTAAAATGGAAATCTACATAGGGGTTTTGCTCAATTGGTCTGATAGACTATAAGGTTTTTTAATAGTAGGATGAGATGGTCTAGCCTTAACTAGCACAATGTTGACCTTTATATCTAAAGGCATAATGGTCATGTTGGGTTCAGAATTAAAAGAGGAGGGAGAAGAGCCCTAAAGAGTAACTCACAAGCGTCTAGTTGTGATTATGCAATCTAAAGGTGTTAAGGAGCCTTTACAATTATAAGATGATGACAAAGGGCCTTGGAGGGTGACTTGCAGGTGTCTAATTACATTGGAACAATTTTGAGTTGGGGAGGAGACATTATGATTAGAGGAAGGATAGGATCCATAAATAGTAACCCATGCAAATGGAGGCATGATAGAATTGTGAGAACTTGATGTGGTATTACTATAGGGAGAGGTTGTTGACCCTATAATAATGGGTCCAGTACTTAAAGAAGCATGGGATAATTCACAAGGTTTAATAGTGACAGTGGCAATGTGAGAGGTAGAAATGCATCCCATAGTGTTTTTATAGTCATAAGGCATGTTGTTGTAACCCAATTTATTAGCATGGGTGTTATGATCCTGATTATGATAATGCTAATTATGATTTTGACCATGATTCTTATATTTCCATTAATTCTATCCTTAATTCTAATTGTCCCTTACTAGTTTTTTATTATGCTAAGGAAATGGATCTTTGTATATGCCTATTTCTTGATTAGTCTCCTATGGAGTAAGCTTAATTTCAACTTCACCACTCTCAATCAAATATTCAATAAGGAGCCACAATTAAACACATTTATAAGCACCGTGACCAATAACACTATGGAAGTTATAAAACTCATTTTCATGATACCAATATGGCTTGGGTTGATCTACAAGAAATGTCCTTAGTATAGGCCATAAAATCAAATTATCTTCTATGAGATTTTGAAACACTGCTTCAATAGGTTCTCCTAATTTGATAAAGACTCTAAAGTTGTTGTTAAATACCCTTTGTGTAGGGACTCTTTGCAAATTAGCTGGTGGATTAAAGGGAGCTAATTGTATATTTGGAGCTGGTGGAGTCTACACCATTTGTATGTGTCTTGATTTAATTACTCCATTTCCTACCATGTTCTTGTTCTTATTGAAACCTTTAGGTTTCTCTTGCACAATCATTTCAATTGGTGATTGGGTTTGATTTTACATTTGACCCTACATGTAAATCTTGACAAGGCCTTTGGTAATAAGTGCTTTTTTGATCTGCAAACCCTTATCTATGATTTCTTCAAATGTGTTCACGCAAGCAATCCATATGTTGTTCACCACCTCAAGATGTAAAATTTGTGTAAAAATGTCTACCAACTTTTAGTCTAGCAAATTGTGTTGAAAGTGACCATCTAATGCTCTCCACTACTATAGATATGTTGCAAAGCTTTCTCCATCCCACTATTTAGCCTTGTACAAGTCAACAATAGTCAATTCAGGCTCAATATTGTATGATAAATGGTCGATGAATTTTTCATATAGGTTGTTCCAATCTGTAACTGATCCCTTTGGTAACTTAAGTAGCCAATATAAAGCTTATCTCACTAAACTTCATGGAAATAAATGAAGCAAATAAATGCTACTATAAAAAATCTATTAGCACAACACAAAAAAAATGACTCAATGTATTCATAATGGTCACCCTTTCCTTTATATTTTTTGAATTTAAGTGCCTCAAAATGATATAAAAAGGGGGATTAGAAAATACTCAAATCAAATGGATATGGGCATATCTTGTCAAATTTATACTTCTTGACTCTGTTTCCTATATCCAAATGTGACACAATCTCTTTCATGGAATTCCACTCTTATATGTTTGGTGCATTCATGGGTAGGACATAATTATATTGGGGTGGTATGTACCCATTTTATGTGGATTTATTAGGGATTTACACCCTATGATCCATGACTTTATTTTGGTTCACTCCTTGAGTCGAGTAAGTGATTCATTGATTCCTAAGTTCATAAACATTCCCTAGAATCTATTGCCTTGAATTATAAGTGTTCTATTGATTTTGGAGGGTTCATGGTCTATTCACCAAAGTACATGTTGGTTGAGATGAACTAGCCAAATTGTTTTGAACAATTTCTTTGATATACTCTGAATGTTTTGGTCCTTAATTTTGTGAAGGAATAAGAGGTTATTGATGATTGAAAAAAGTATGCTCCATGTCTGGTGAATCATTTTTCACAACCTCTTTTGCCTTGGTTTGTTAAATTGAGACACTTTGATCGATTGTAGTTGTGTTTTTAACTAAATTTTATTGCATTGGTTCAATCACATTCCCTTGTTCCTTTGAAGCATCATTGTGTATAGAAGTGGCAATTAAAGAGTCAGTTAAGTCTATGATAAGTTTTTCTACATATCATTGACTTATCTTTTTAATCTTGGTGACAAGATCATGATCATTAGGTTTTGACTCTATAAACACTTCATTTCCTTTGATAGAAGAAGTAATGTTTTTTTTTACAATATGTGTGAGGGATTGTTCTCTTTGTTGCTCTCCTTCTCTAACCAAGGTGTGTAATTGTTCCATAGGAAAGTCTAAAGGAAATCTAGCATCATATTCAATCAAATTTAGGAGTGCTTCATCCTTGTCCTTTTGAGGTTGATATTACAAATAGTCTTCCTTGGATCCTATAGTTGTGGGAATGTCTTCAAAGACAATGAAATTGTCTTGTAGGTCATAAAAGTGATCATTCTCATAGCTAGGTCCGTAAGAGACTCCACTATGAGTGTAACTTTGAGTTATGTTTGAAAGGTTATTTTCTACATTTGACAAGATTTGGAATATGTTTTGTAAATGTTCACACAAGGTGTGTCTTAATTTTTGCCAAATAAGTGACAAGGCAAAAAGACGTTGTAATAAAAATAAGGTGGCATAGTACCACATAATTAGAAGAAGTATTCACAAAATTACTCAACCTTGGTAGATTTAAATTATATAACTTAGAAGATGGAATGATAATTCAAAGGCCTATAGTGTAAACAAGTACACCAAACATAGATTTAGAGATACATCAATATCATAAAAGCTAGTTCAACTTCGATGAGTTGAAACTATAAAACTAGAAGAAATCCCTTCAAATTAGGAAGGTGATAATGCAAACTAAGAAACTCAATATGTGAAAACACACAATAATTCTGAAGTATAAAACTAAAACCAAATAGGTAGCACAATGTTGCCATATGGTGATAGGAAGTAGAATAAAATGTGTTCTATAACTTAGAGTCTGAGTAATACACTAGATGACCTAAGTTCACAATGATAAATTTATGATGATGAGTCTATAAATATATTTCAACCCAAACAGGGAATCATACCTAAGTTAACTCAAGTCAAGTGTAAATGAAAAAATTGATTAACACATTGGCGTAGAACTTAGAAAGAAGAGATTCTGAATTTGAATTAAAAAGTGGAGGACTTGGAGATTTTTGGAAAATAGTCTAGACTAAAATGGGAAGCATAACAATTCCGTTTAGATAAATATAAACACAATGTTTAAGATGAGGATTTGAATAAGGCAAAAGATTATTTGGATTTGACCAACATAATGCCTCCTTATTTAAGAAATGGTGGATAACAAATGTGTTTTGTTATGATGTGTTTTATTCATAAATAAGTTTTAAACTCAAATCAAGACCAAGTAAGCAAATGATAACAAGACTAAACATAACTAAGTAAAGTATCCTAAGCCCTAAACTAATAAGGTTGCATCATATTGTTAAAATTCATCTATATACGTGCTCTTGGGAGTATTTTAAGTGTTAATCAAAAAATAAAAGAACATGAATCAGTAGGGTTTTTACACCCTCTTCTCATAAGAGATAGTATAGTGGTATGGACCTTCAGGCTACTCGCCCTGCATCAATAATATGTCTGTGGCAAATGGGGTTGTTTTACAACTTAAATTTTTGACCATCTAGATGGTCCCAAGCATGGCTAATGCTAGAGATGCATCACATCAATTGATTTCATAATAATTAACTTAATATGAAAGGTTTTATTCATTTTCATAATGATTACATCCATGTATTTCTTAGTGAAATCCCTTGGTTAATCAGACCTAACTCAAGTTTTCATTATGAAAGGAGAGGTTAACCGCTTAACCCCCTAGATCTCATAGTAAACATCCCATGATTTATATCACCCACCATGGAGTGGGATTTAAATAATTTATGGATATTAAACCCTAGGTCAAATCTTCCATAAATAACTCATGAAGAATCTATGAACTCCCCCTCACAAGCCAAGTTGCATAAAATAAAACTAAGTGAAAAGATTTTAGAGGTTGATTTTAGATCACCTAAACCATACAAATTTTGGGGAGAACCTTGACAAAATTATTTTCATGCCTTGGACAAAGGCACAATCACAATGAAAAGGCACTTTTGGTCACCCAAGTTACTTAAAGGAGACGGGGGTAAAGCATACGTGTACTTTTCATTTTACAAAAAAAATAAACAAGTAATAGATGATCTAGCATAAAAAAACACACTTTTGAAAACTTTTAAATTTAAGTGAGTTTTAGTTTTAAGCACCAAAATTGAAGTGTTTTATGAAGTTCTTGTCCCCTTGGCCTTAATTACAAACTTTAAAAAACTTGCACAAAATAACTTAACTTAAAAACATCTAGGTTACTTTTAAACACCAAAGGGAAGGTTCAAGACTTAATCATGCTCAAAATTGTCACTTTTCCATGTCTGACCTACAAATGTTAGAGGTTTTCCTTCTACCTTGAATCACTTTTATGAATGATCAAATCACTAATGAAAAACTAGCTCTCAATTTTACATAGTGTAAACCCACATAACACAGAGTAAAATCATAGATCTGTAAAACCACAATTATCAATACAAAAACACAACTTGTGATAAAATAAATCATAATAACCAAAATCATAACCCTCTTTCCAAAATCACAACTCATAGATCAAAATCACAAGTCTAAGATTCATGATATTGTACCATAACCCAAAATAGGTAGCCTAACTACTAGCGGTTTAAGGCAAAAATGCAAATGGTTGGGTAATATTTTATTATTACGAATCACAATTGTAGAGTCACAAAATTTTAATATCATAAGTAACTCCTACACATAGAAAACTAGTCAGACCATAGACATAGCTAAATTCAATACTGTGAGAATAAAATCAAAATCATGACTGTATGAATTATGGTATTGCAGTCCTAAGAGTGATATCATGATTACATAGGGCAAATTTGTGATTTCCAAAAAATGTCTCCTAACCAAAAAAATTCACTTGTTTTGATCAGTAAGTCCAAGATTTTTCATGAAATTTGTTATTATGATAGTTTTAGAAGCCTTAGGAGCAATTTCATGGGGTATGAGTCCCACTAGGCATGCCAAGATGTACAGATGGATTCTGAATATAGTTATATCAAGCATTAGTCAAAAAATCTCAAGAAAATGCATAATAACATAACTAGCTAAACCAACTCACTCAAACAGGGTTTTACAAATGAAAATTAAGATTAAATGAAAGAAATCATACAAATATCTTCCCAAGAGCATCCCACCATTAAAATGCAACTCAAAATGTGATTTTCCCCTTTATTTGGTACTCAAGTATTTGTCAATGATGTAAGGCAAAGCTCTTCCATCATCTCTTGCTCTTTAATGAAACTACGCTCATGACATTCTATCAAATGTATGCCTATCTTAAAGCTATCCTATTAAAAATTAAGCATTATAACACTACTCACAAATGACTTATGGAGAGAATTCTTCATAATAAGTTTACATAAATGAAGCTTAAAAATGGTGGTCTTAGCCCTCCTATTTATATACTTTTACAATCGATCAAAATGAACCATGACCATCCATATTTAGATCAATATGTGTGGCCAAGAATCCATTCAATTTTGGAGGCTCAAATCATAAATACCTTCACAAATATTTGGAATGAAGGGGCATTAAAGAGCATGGGAGGCCTTAAACTTAATATTTGTTGTATTTATGGCTTATGGATGCCACCCCATAAATTATGTCACCCAATGATGAAAACATTAAGAATCAATTTCCAACTAAAAGATAGTCAATAACTTTCATGTATCTTCCACTTAAGCCCTTGATTTTAATTAATTAGCCTAAGTGAGACTTAATTAAATTTAATGCAATTCCTTGGAAATTAGTTGCATAATTAATCAAACTGGTCAAAATGTCATATTACTTGGTCATAATTTGACTGGAATGGAATTAGAGGATGATGTTAGTTATTTATGGACCAATATCCCATTTAGGATTTTGTTGACATAAAATAACACATGCATGTTTTGTGTGCTTGTGAATTTGGAGAAATGAGTGATCTAGAGAACCAAAATGTATTTTCATCATTTTGACTCAAAATGATTTGATAAAATTTAATAATCACATAAAATGAATTACCCAATTCAAGGATACATTAGCCTAAATTTGCACTTGTATATGACATGCTCGAACCATTTAGCACGTTTAAGTGATTTTGGCCTAAATTGTGCATTTTGAGTGCATTTCAAGTAAGATTGACAATTTCAAAACAATGGTGTTAGGAATTAGATTTCTTAAATTGACTCAAGTGCTTCCCACCACATGGGATCCTCAAAAATTAATTTTTATTCCTTAGAATCTTATATAATGTCTTCTATCACTTTGGGTGATGATGCTTCAATAGAATTTATAAAGAGAGGGTTTGTTAAAATGGATGGAGGAACAATCAATACAATTCTAAGTTTTCCATCACTTTCAACTAATCTCCTATCAATGTAAATAATCACTCACATCAGTAATGTAATGAGGATAGAGCTTTCACTAGATTTAGTCATAATCAAAGAGTTACATAATGATTCTATAGTGGTAATGTAAATCATCAAGATAGGTTATATACCTTCTCACATTTTGCACCTTATTCTTTTCCAATTACATTACCAACTCATTCAAATGAAGTTATCAAAATTTGAAATGAGAATTTTGGCCACCTCAACTACCACTACCTAGAATAACTCAGCAAAATTGGCATGGTCATAGGCTTACCTTGAGTCCATTTCTCTAAGTGTCTTTATGAGGGTTGTACCCTTAGGAAGCATCCTGAAGAGGAATTTGACAAAGGCAAAGATTGGAGGGATTAAAAAGAATTAGATTTAGTACATAGTGATGTATCTAGGTATTTTATTAGTCTATCTTTTACAAGGTTTAAGTATGTCCTTACCTTCATTGATTATTTCTTGAGATACGCATGGGTCCACTTCCTTAGGTAGAAATCTGAAGTTTTCAATAAGTTTTGAGACTTAAAATTTTTTGTATAGAAATAATTAGAGAAATGCATCAAGGTTCATAGAATTGATAATGGGGTTGAGTATGTAAACAATAATTTTGATCAATTTTACATAGTAGAGGGGATTAATTTTTAATGGCTAGTTCCATACAGTGCTACATAGAATGGATTTGTAGAACACAAGAACATGTCCTTAAAAGAGATGTTGAATTGTATGATTCACTCTAAATCTTTGGTACCTCAGTATTGACCTAAAGCCATTAATTGTGTCTAATACATTCATAATAGGTTTTCTCACAAAGATTTAAAATGTATAACTCCCTTTGAAGTTTGGCACAATAAGAAACCCCTAGTTGAGCACTTTAGGGTTTTTAGATCTCTAGGTATGACATGCATACCAAAGAAGAAATATAAGGATATGTAACTTAAAATTAAGCCTTACATCTTCATAGGTTATCTATATAGTGTCAAGGGGTACCACTTTCTTCATCCAACCATACAAGTTGTTCATCAAGAAAAGTGTTCACTTTTAGGAGAGTCCCATAGATTCAACACTTGACACTTATCCTAATTCATTAGAATCACTTAGATTTGATTTAGATGATTTATATCATCCTAAACACATTATATAGGTTGAATACACTTATTATAGTTCTCATAGTGAGAGTAGTGATTGGAACTCATCTCCATCCACATCTAGCCACACTTAAAAGGATGATGTTTCTCTACCTGACTCATCCATTTTTGGTTCTCTTTAGGATAGGCAGACACTATAGATCATAGGTATAAGGTTTGGTGATCCTTTAAATGATAGGAAGACATTTTCAAAGTTTTAGAGTGGGCCACATAATTTTTATGCCTCTACCTCAGATTCATAGACTTTGAAGGAGGCATCATGTATTCTTGAGTGGGATTTTAAATCATACTTGAGATTTGGCACATCTTCCTAAGGGAAGAAAGATGGTTTGATTTATATGGATATATCAAACTAAGTATGTAATAGATGGGTCCATTGATAAGTTAAGGTGTAGTTGGTTGTAATGGGTTTCTCATAGGTGCTTGGAATTGTCTAAATAGAGACCTTTGCACCAATCTCCAAAATAAAATTTGTCAGACTCACACTTACTATTTATGCATATAATCATTGGTATGTTCATTACATGGACATGAATATTGTGTTTCTTCATGGTTATATTGAGGATGAGATTTACATAGAGCATCCTCTAAGCTTTGTTGAGGATTCTTCCCTTGTATGCAAACTCCAGAAATCTATCTATGGCCTCAAACTAACCCCTCAAGCTTAGTATTCCAAGATGGACTCCTTTCTTATTATAGAAATATTTAAAATATGTCATTTAGATCCAAATGTCTATCTATTATAATAGGATGATTTTCCCTTGATTCTAATTCTTTGTGTTGATGATCTTTCGATCACCGGTAGCTCTTATTCATCCATTATAGTGGTGAAAAGGGCTCTTCAAGAAATATTTTTCATGACATAAATAGGCTTGTTACATTAATTATTTGGGATTAATATTTATCAATCTGACTCAAGGATCACTCTTACATAACCTAAGTATGTTATCAATCTACTTTTTCAATTTCACATGGATGATTGTCAGCCAACTCTGACTCCATTTCTATCTGGATTCAAGCTTAAGGTAGATTTCACTTCACCTTTAGTTTATGTTATCTTGTATCAATAAATTATGGGAAACCTTATCTACTTGACACATACCAGACCTGACATATCATATGTAGTGAGCCTAATCTCCAAGTTGATGTATGAACCACATGAGCTACACTAGAAAGTATTTAAGAGGATCTTGCACTACATTTAGGACACACATAGATTCGAGATTCACTATAGAGCTAAATTGACATAAAATTTATTGGCTTTACTAACTTAGACTTGGATTACAATATTCAAAATTTCAAGTACACTTCAGGTTATAGTTTATCCATTGGTTTAATTATGATTAGTTGATCAAGAAAGAAGAAGAATGATATTACATTATCATCTACTAAGATAGAGTAAATTGGGTTATCAATGATGTCATTAAGGCCATATATATTCATGGGATTATCATAGATTTCATTATCTAGTTTAGATGACCTACCATCATTTACTATGACAAAAGAGTACTATTTATATTTGCAATAATCTAATCCAGCATCAGCAAACCAAACACATAAAGATTCACATATACTTAATTAGAGAGCTAATTCATGGGGACATCATTAATCTAAGATATGTATAGATGACAGAGTAGACAATATACATCTTCACCAAACCTTTCACCAAAATAAAGTATATTCACTTGCGAGCTCTTCTTCAAGTTCAAGATAATGCAACATCATCTTCTTGGGGGGCTTCTAGATTCTTCTTCATGTCTCTCTTTTGGGGGGAGTTTTTCCCATGGGTTTTCTCCTTTTCTCTACTTAATGAGAGATCACTTTGTGCATGGGTACCTCATCAGGCCTAGTTACCAAGATCCATTGTTTTTACACTACCCACCTAAGTTTGCTTATAGGGAAGGAGGGTGTGAGGGGTGGTGTTAAATTAGGAGTTTATTATTTTCCCATATTTATTTATAATTGGATTTTCCCCCTCACTTAGGATTTTTCCTACTTTCATGCATAAACTTGATTAGGTGTACTTGGAGTTATATTTTGACTAGATGAATAGGAAATAACTCCCATGATCGATGATTCCAAGTATGGGAGTTACTCTTTTATTATTGGCTCTTTGATTGCATTTATTGAAGGATTTACTCACAAACTCCTATTTGTACATCTCACTTGGTGAGATATTATTTAATGAAATATTATGTTTTAGATCTTATCTTTTTTATGTAATACTCTCATGTATGTGATTTCATTTGTTTGTAATTATTATATTGTGCACTAGTTTAACTCGTGACTATCAAAAAATTGTGCATTCACTTGATCCAAAGATCTTGGCATCCACTCTAATATTATAGGTCCTTATACAATATATTTTTATTGCCATATTTGAGTCCTAGTCTATTGAAAAAAAAAGGATAGGTATAGGTCATCCTAGCTTGTATATATATTTGTTAAACCTAAAATGAATCATATCCCACCCTTAATTGGATTGTATTAATGTTTACATTTTATTCTTAGCAGTATATTCAATTTAGTTTCCCCCTCATAATACATTTTGGTCAATCCAACATGAATCTTATTCCATCTATGGTTGGATTATTTCTATGTTATTCCTTTTTTATTTATTAGACTACCTATGTCATAGTCCATTCTGACCCCCTTCACCATTTGTCATATAAGACATTAATTCATAAAGATTAAATAGATAAGTGGATGGTACTCTTGATGTAAATGACCTTAGAATTATTACTAAAAACTCTATCAAAGGCTAATCTATTATCAATCAACTTGGTACCTCACCTATAATAGATTGGTGGAACCTTTAGGATAATCTTCTAGATGAATATGTCCTCTTGATTAAAGGAATAATCAAGATATTTACCTTAAATACTAATTACATAATTTCATGGCTAACCTCAAGGCACAAGCTCTTGAAGAACATAAAATTTTAGACTCTAAGTATAAAATATCCATGAAAGCCACCTTAGAAAAACTATCCAAATTTACCATTAATTTGCCTGATGATACTTGAATACTCCATTCTTATAGAGACAAGTGCCTTCAGAGAACAAGGGTAGGATGTATTCTCACTAATCCTTATGATAATATTATTCCTTTAGATTTTATATTGACGTTTGATGTTACAGAAACATTTCTTAATATGAAGTTCTCATCCTTGGGATTCAAGCAACCATTTTTTTATACATTTATTAATTATAGGCTTTAGGTGATTTAAATATTGTATGTCACCAAATTATTTAAGATTATCATTGAAAAGGTGAAAATCATATAACATACAATCAACTTGATACTACTATTGATAAATATTTTATGTATTCACCATTAGCATAATTCCAAGAGAGAAAAATGCTATGGTTGACTCTTGCTAACAAGGAATACATATAGAGGAGGTTAGTCTTATGTTAGTTCAATAAATAAAAATAAAATAAACACATTAAAATCCTAACGCCTCTAGCCTAGATACTAGGGATATCATATGTAACAAGAATGCATATGAAAACATAACTAAAACATAAAATAAAACACTCTTTTACCTTCCTTGGAGCTCCAAATGGCTTGTTATAATAACTTGCTCAGCTTATGTATCAAGAATTCTTTGACAATAAATCTTGCTTTTTTTCCTTCTCTCCTTAGCACCTCAGCTCATGTTGCTTTTCTTAAGATTTGGGCATGGTAACACTACTTGTATGAATTTTTGAAGACATTTAGGCTTAATAACTTTTCACCAAAATAGAATAAACATAAATGGATATGGCCTTGTATTTATATCCTCAAAAGTTAACTCTCACCCAAGGTGAGTTAAGTTTGAGTTGATACTAAATCCAGTTGAGTTAAAAGTTATCATGTAATTATGAATTTCAATTACTAGGCATGGATCTCAAATTAAATATTTTGGGATATTTGGAAGAGCTTGACAACTCATAATAGTAATGATGAAAAGGCTTGATATTTTAAATTTTGGAATTTCCATTTTTAGATATTCATTACTTATAAATGGATAATTCAACTAAGCATTTAATATTTTTTAATTAGTTAATTCAATTTGATTAGAATTTTTTCTCTTTTAATATTTGATCAAGTGCCCTACTTAATGGGTCCATAGGCCAAACTAACATTTGTTATGTTACAAGGTGATTATGGATGAATTCGTGAGAGGTTATTATTGCATACAAGCTAGTATCCCAAATAGGGATGCCTCAACATGATTATGAGCTTTGGTGAATGATGCATGACCAAAATTAGGAAAATTAGTGATTCTTAAGCTTAATTTGCAATGGTTAGTAGGAATCAGTCTAAAGTCTAGTTGGAAGCTAGTCGTGGCTAGAATTGTATGTTTACAGTTTACCCCTATTTAGTAAGGCATTACAATTTATAGGCACATTAACATATTCTCAAAGAATGAAAATATCATGTATGCCTAATGCTTAAATGTCAATGGATGATCTTTGGATGCCCCCTTGAGGGAGTGGTCAATAAAGAAAGTTGATGATAGGTCCCTCAAAAGAAGGAAAATGATGGGACCAAAAGGTAAAATAGGTGGAAAATGTTGATTTTCCCATAGACAGTTATAATTAGTGGCATGGGGAGCTTCCTTGATTGGGTAGATAAATAAAATGATTTACCCAAAGGTGTTTATAATCATCAGCATAGCTAGGTAACAAGATAATTATCTGCCCAAACTTGGTTATAATCATTAGCCAAAAGATAAGCATAACAAGAGAATGATTTTCCCAAAGGTAGTTATAATCATTAAAATGCAAAACAATGATTTATCCACATGAATTTATAATCATTGGTAGGGTAAAAACATGCCCCAGTTGGGCAGATAGAGATAATTTTTTCCTCAAAGGTGATTATAATCATCATCATAATGAAAACATTCCCCAGGTGGGCAAAGAATGATAATTATTTGCTTAAAATTAGTTAGAATCATTAGCATCCAAATAAATTGAAATATAATGATTTTCTCATAGGTGGTTATAATCATTGGCTATGCAGGAGGGGAAAATAAATAATGATTTACCTAAAGGTAGTTAGAATCATTAGTAGAATTATCAGAGTAATATGGCAAATTAGAATAGGGGGCTTACATTATGAATTCATACATATTGAGTAAGAGTAAGCCATTACATAGGCTAAAGATGAATTTGATCAACCTACTAGCATGTATATGCATGTCCTAACTAGCAAAGATTAAAATTCTATCATGGTTTAATTACTCTATATGTGGGTGATGAGTGGGATAGATCAGTAATTTTTTAGGTGCCAAGGAGAAATATTGTGGCTACATTACTTATAAGATTTCTTGAGCTAATTTTTGTTATAACACATGATGGTAGGCATCATGATATATAACAACATGATAACTTAGCCAAAATATGCATAAAGACTGACATGTGATCTAATAAACAATCAAAAATAATGCACCAATGATAAAATCCATGATGATAATGTTTACATATGAATATGGATGGACTTAAGTATAATGCACAAGGAATCACCCAATGAACATAAATAGACTAAGTCAAGGCACAATAATGAAATCAAACAAATAGGAAGATAAAACATAAATAAAGAAAAGCACAAAAAAATAACCAAAATGAAATTAAACAAAACACAAATAAATATGAGTCATAATGTTAATATAAATGACACAACAACACAAACAAGAGGATAGACATTGCCCCTAGACTATAGGATACAACAAAAAAAAATGGGGGTCAATAGAATAAAAGGAAGGGGTAGCCGATCTGACTCCAAATGTACTAGGGAAGTGGATGCTATGTATATAGTTTCATGGATGCAAAGTCCAACATAAACTTCAGGCCAAATGTAATTTTTATAGGATATGGGATAGAAGAAAAATTATGATCAATAAAATGTGATTATGTTATAGTGGAATATGTAAATTGTCTTGCAAAATGGAAAGAATGTAAAATGAAGCATAGAGGCCATTAATGTATCAAATTTGAATACATAATGCGCAATATTAAAACTCAAAAAATTGTGAGAATATAAGGCTTAGGGGATAATAAGGATGGTGAAACTGAAGGACAAGTGGTTTCTTATGAGTTAGCTAGGGTTCCATGAATCCTTAAGGTAAATAATTGGTTAAGTTGGGGATTTTTAAGATTTTATAAGATTGTTTTACAAATATTTTTAGAATTTTCTATGCATCTCAACTCGATTAGGGATAATGAGATGCTAACCAACTTGTAAAATGGTGAGAGCATTTCAAACTTAAATTGCTCATAAAATGGTAAAAGCATGGAAAAGGTTGATTGATCTAACCTCGACATGAATCAAGTGTTACCTACATAGTCTCATTACGACCTCAAGTCACTATAGTTCTGCCTACACAAAAGGAAGTGAGATCTGACTAGATAGCATCAAGTTCGTAAATTTAAGCAAATAGTTAGGCAAATGATAATAATAATGACAAGGTGATGTAGTAATGCATGGTGAAGGTGTTGTTCCTAATTTTCCCATAGGTGGTTATAATTAGGAAATAATGGCATAGGTCAGTGATACTAATTTTCCCATAGGCAATTCAATTAGTAAAAAAAGGTGGAATATTGATTTCCCTAAAGGTAATTATAATCAGTGGCACTAGTCAAGCATAAATGAAATATGTAATGATAGATCCACTGTCATACTACCTTCATATACTTCCATTTGAACATGTAATTCTAAAATTATTGAAACTAGATTGGAGTCCCCTTGTAGAAGGTGTCCAAAGAACCAATGGTAAAAGGGTTAGGTAAGGTGAGTAAAAATAAGTTTGGTCAATAGTGAAGGTATGGTGGGATGGTATATGATATGACATAAATAAGATGATAGGATGACAATTGGATAAAATGGTAATAGGTTTGCCCCTACGTGATAAGATAAGGTATATGGTAGGGTATGAACTAATGGCAAGATGGATTATAGATGAAAATAACAAGGTAATTGGCAAGGTAAATGTTTCTATTATTCTTGTTGATGTGGAGAATCACATCCTAATAAACATATGATACAACCAAAATAGTTAATCATGTAAATTATTAGCTCACACTTCTTATGAATAGTTGTTATGTCCAGAACCTACTACAGATTTGGACTCCAATAAATGTTGTTATGATCCTTATTGCTCATTGATTATATTTCCTTTAATTGTCGAGACAAGATGTCTTTGTAGCTTTTATAAAGGAAAGTGTGGCTAGGGATGGTAAATATGGATAAATATTGGATGATAGGTCTAATTTGTAAATATAAATGTGGATGATAATGTAATGAATAATGGTTGGGCAACAAATGAAAATCAATATTTTTAGGCATACATAATGTTTTTGATTCTATATTTGACATAATTTTGGATGTGGTGGGGCCAAATAATTTTGAATATTATCTTGATAAAACTACCATATTTTTTTGTAGTTTGGGCCTGAGAGTAGCTACCATCTGATTATGCTATAGATTGGAAGTTGTATTGATGTTATCTTTGATAATGTCTTCTTCAAGTAGTGAATAACTATTGTGCTCAGCTATTTCTACCTCGATGAGGTTTTCACCAATGAATTGGTCTTGATTATCCCATAGCACCTTTGATAATATTTCACTGAGGAGCGTTAACTTGTGACTTTGATTTTTATTTAGTGCCTTAAATAAGGTTTCAATATAAGATGTTGAGTTTGGAAATTGATTGTCCCCTAACACCTCCAAAAAGGTTTCACTAGGATATTATTATTATTCTACATGGATGTGATCTTGGTACCCCTAATATTCTTTAATTGATATGTCACCATGGATGCATTTCAACAAAGTGTGATTATGTTAGTCCCAATTGACACTTGTGGGAGGTGCAATGTCAATATAATGGCTAGGTTGGTTGGTGTTAATGATATGTGGAATGGTAATGGAATGGAAAGAGGTAGCATAATCCTCATAAAATATACTATGATAAATTGTGTTGATGTTGAATTAATCATCCTCAAAAACAATGGAAGGATCATAAATATATTCAAATTTATCTACAAGGCATGTGTAACCAATGTTGTAATAGCCACAAACGTATTTTGATTCTAGAGTTGAGTCTAATTCAAGAGCCTCTAAATTCGATGTTGAAAATAACATTGAGTCTAATTTTAATGCTAACTATGATATCAGTTCAAAAATAAAACCTAAATTCAATGTTGATTATTTATTTGGTGTGGATGTTGTTATAATGATGTCTTGTTAAATGTTTGGTATTGTACAAGTAATGCCCTGTGATGGCATAATGGGCTCCACATATACTAGTTTGTCAAAGTGAGACTTCTTAGTGAGGGGAAAAATGTTAAGAAACAACTCCACATATATTGGATTATCAAAGGTGGGCTCTTTAAAGGATAATGGTCAATATAATTATTTTCCCAAAGGCAGTTATAATCATTAAGAAGTGACTCAGTAAAGATTAGTTTGTTAGAGTGACACTCCTCGATAACATGGATAGTATCAAAAGGTGATTCATCATAGATTAACTACTCATAAATAGGTGTCTCAACAAAAAAAATCATATACTATTTGGTTCTCTTAGCCTTGGTTTATAAGTAGGTGTAAAACACTAGTTTTGGACAATTTTTGGACTTTGAATGATGGCTCTTGAAGGGGTAATGATTGGATCTATTATGGCTCAAAAACTAGCATCAATTTTTTAAAGTGGGGGAAGGTTAGAAATGGATGATGAATGATTAGTGGTTGGATAATTACCTCTTTATGAGTAGGATCATCTAAGATGGGCTTAACAAATACTGGTTGCTAGTCTAGGATGGTAATTATGACTCATCAAGTTGTGATTGCACAACTTTATTTGGGATAATGAGCTACCATACTTAAAAGGGACTAGAATGGTAATTGTGGGGAATTTTTAAGCTTATATACTTGCACAAGCCAAAGGATGAGGGCTTTAAATAATAATGGTAGGGTTTTGTGAAGCTTGGTTGATTACACAAGCCAAAAGATGAGGACCTAGAATAGTAATGGTAGGGAATTGTGAAGCTTGGTTGCTTTCACAAGCTGAAGGATTTTTTAATGGTATAGGTAGGGGATCGGGTGCCATTTACATTAAAATGGAAATTTTGGTATGTTAATTAGCTAAAATAAGGTATCATCAAATATTGTGCTTGAGGATCTTGGCTTTGTTCTCTAGATTACCTATTGTAAGGGGGATAAGGACCTATTTCATAAACTACATCATCACCATAGGTGTCTTGAACAAAGTCATCATACATTACCACATTATCATAACTTGAATTATACATTTCTCTACTAAAATTGTAATGAGAAATATCCAAATTCATGATTAACATTTCATAAAAAGGCCTAGAGTTATACAAACTCTGAAAAACATGGTCCAAACTTAGTCTAACTTGGTCTAAGGAATGGAGTTGTTTCTCCAAAAAGGTTAAGTGCTAAAAATTGGTTTAAAACATTCTAACATAAAATTTCTTACACAAAAAGGTCGAGTGGATGAATAAAAATCAAAATGCCAAACTTAGGTATAAAATATTTTAAATAAGTCTAAACTAGGTCTAAAGAAACAAAGGTTGATAGGTCTTTTGGAAAACAAGGCATAGAAGCTAAGCTCAAAATAGGGATTTCTAGGTCTAAAATGTAAGAGATTGAATCTAAAAAAATTGAGACACTTTGGCACAAACTAGGCATTTGAAATTAAGCATAAACTTGATCATTTGTAAAAAGACATGGAACTCTAGGCATATGGGAGGTAGACTACTCCCCCAAATTTAGGTACAAAAATAGTCTTTAAATTAAGTAATAAATTATCCTAAGCTACACAACCCAAAATTGAAATATTACTATCTAATCCAAAATTACATAAGGCCTAAATAGAAATCAATCAATTTTTGGATCTAAACTTGTGAAGGTTAATTATGAACTCAATTTAGAAGACTAGACTTCTTAAAATAGACAACAAGCTAGACAAGAACAAATGGCATGACAATACTAGGAATATAACCAAAAGGCACACATGGTTTTGATTTATAATATATACACAAGGTAATAAGTCTTTTAATGAGAAGTGTAACAACATTATCATACTCTAAAGTTATGGAAAATGGTTTATTTCAAGATTATAAGGCATAAAGACTTGGAATGAAATGGATAGTATAATGATGCCCCTTTCAAACAAGTGATGCATACACATAAAGGTTTAACTAGTGATTAAGGTAAAGGCATGGTTTCAAGTAGATGGCATGACATCTCATAAAACAAAGGAGTGATATGTAAATAAGACTCTTTTTTTATGTGGTATGATAAACAAATAGTTTTTATTCAAGACCATCTAAGCAAAAAGGATAAATGTAAAAACACCTAAGTGTTACATCTTAAATCTTAAAATTGAGAAGGTGACATCATACTGTCAAATTCCATCTATATACTTGCTCTTGAGAGGATTTTAATTTTTTAATCTAAAAAGTAAAATTTCATGAAAGTAAGGTTTCTAGGCCCCCTCTTCTCTCAAGAGTTTTGTACTATGACATGGAACTTTGGGCTACTTGCCCTACGTTAACAGTATATCCGCGATAAGTGGGTTTATCTAAACTATCAATTTTAATTCATTTCTAGATGGTCTCATATATGTGGAAAACACTAGGGCATAATCATGTCATTTAGATCCACATCAACTATGTTGTCGTAAAAATATCTTGTCCTTTTCACAACCACTACATCCATCAATTGATCAATGTATTGTGATGTCCAATTTACCCCACATTCCAAGGCTAAGTACCACTAATAAAACTTGTTTTAACCACTCAAAACAAGCATCCCAATGGATCGCCTTCAATTTATATACCCCGCCATGGAGTTGGGTTGAAATGATGTTGAGAGATGAATTCTTGGGTTAACATTTCCCTAGAAAACTTGTGATGAGGTGATGAACTCCCGCCTACAAGCCAAAATGAATGAAAATAAAGATAAGTGAAAGGACTTTAGGGTCATTTTGGGGTCATCCTAATCATAAAAATTTTAGGGAGGGCCTTAATGAATTTCCTTCCATGTTTTTGTACCAAAGTGATAAATTCAAAGAGTGAGCATTTTTTATCACCCAAATTACCTAAAAGGGATGGGGGATATCATACATGCAACACTCATCTTGCTAAATAAACACTTCAACAAATAATTATAAAAATGAAACTCTTATGATTATTTAACTAAAGTGAAAGTTTTGTTTTATAACACCAAAATGAAATATGTTATGAAGTTTGAGCCCTTGGCATTTGTTGAAAGCTTTGAAAAATGAAAATGACTTAAACAAAAATATTTTTAAAACACCAAATTGAAAATGTGAATTTTTTCACTTTAGATTGTTTTAAAGTGTCTTATTTTGGCCTTTGGCTCCTAAAAAACACTTTAGGAGTTCCTTTCACATACAATCAAAACATGAGTGAAAAAATGACATTTGAATTCTTGCTCTCAAGGTTTTAAAATTATACACAAAGTGTAAAATCATAGAAACATATAACAATACCGTGATTATTCCTACAATACTATAATTGTAAGGACAATATCACTACTTTTGTGCCAAATAGAGAATAAACACAAAATTTATATTCTTATCATAATAACTCAAAAATAATTAAAAAAAATTAGAATTTCAAGCAATAACGCAACTTTACCCTATGACATAAAATGGTTAACAGTAAAAACTATCATAGTTATGTAATACTATGAAATTTATGGCAATATTGTAACTTTCAAAGTCATGATATTAAAATATCAAAAAAAAAAAAATCAATATCATGACTATAAAAGTTATGATATTACAATATCATGATTACCCCTACAAACACAAACAGTCAATCAAAAAACCATGATAGCTTAATACAAAACCATGAAAGTTAGCACAAAAACATAGAATTATGACAAAACCATGACTATAAAATTAGAAATATTGTGAAATGTCATGATTTGAGAGAGAAATAATGTGATTTCATAGATAAACTTCATGATTTCCATAAAAAAATCCTTGAGCCTTCAATTTTCACTTGTTTTGATTAATAAGCTCAGATTTTGACAAGAAACTTTTTAGGAGGGTGTCCTAAAAGGCCTTGGGAATAATTTTGTGGGGTGCACATCCCATAAAGTGTGTTATCATGTGAATAATGAATACGTAGAGTGTAGGTTATTATTGTGTTATTTTAATAAATAAAACTCAAATAAACACACTAAAATCCTAACACCTCTAGCCTATACACTAGGGACATCATAGATAATAAGAATGCATATCAAAACACAACTAAAACATAAGATAAAACACTCTTTTACCTTCCTTGGAGCTCAAAATGTCTTGTAGAAGTGGCTTGTTTGGCTTGTGCATCAATAAATCTTCATCAATGGAGCTTTGTTGGCTTCACCTTTCCTTAGCACCTTGGTTTGGTTGCTTGGCTTAAGAATTCAGCATGGTAACATTACTTACATGAATCTTCTCAATTCAAATTAGCATTAGAACTTTTGCTTATGAGAGCTTTTTGAAGATATTTGTGCATAATAACTTTGCACCAAAATATCTTAAACTTCAATGGGTATTGCATTGTATTTATAACCTCAAAAGTTAACTCTCGCCCAAGGTGAGTTAATGTTGAGTTTAAACATGGAATGGGTTCAAACTAACCCTAGGTGAGTTGAGAATCTCAATTTGAGTTAAAATTTATCATGTAATTATAATTTTTAATTACTAGGCATGGCTCTCAAATTAGATATTTTGAGAGATATTGGAAGAGCTTGACAACTCATAAAGGTAATGATGAAAAGGCTTGATATTTTAAATTTTTGAATTTATATTTTTAGATATTTATTAATTACAAATGGATAATTTAACTAAGCATTTAATCTTGTTTAATTAGTTAGTTTAATTTTATTGGCATTTTTTCTCTTTTAATATTTGATCAAGTGCCCCACCTAATGGGTCCATAGGCCAAACTAGGAGTTATTATGTCATAAGGTGATTAGGGATGAATCTATGAGAGATTATTATTGCATACAAACTAGTATCCCAAATATAGATGTCTCAACATGATTCTGATCTTTGGTAAATGATGCATGCCTAAAATTGGGGCATTCAATGATTCCTAGGATTAATTTGGAATGGTTGGTAGGAATCAGTCTGAAGTCTGGTTGAAAGCTAGTTATGGCCAGAATTGGATGTCTAAAACTCTCTTGTTTCTTTAGCTTCCCTCTTTCACTCTTATCAAGCAATGCATAACTCAATTCCTCATCCACATGAGGAAATATCCCTTTACATTAGTGCCTAAATATGATTCTATTATTTTTAACATCAAATATATCACTACTTAACAAAGCTCATGGTAGAAATATATCATCCAATTTATCTAACATCACATGTATCCTCCTAAGGTTGATTCCTTTGAAAATACTAGACTATGAAATAAAGAATTTAAATTCATTATTAAACATAGTATAATTTATTATCATAATGCCAAAGGCACCCTGCTCCATTATGTTAATCAAGAATACATTTTGTATCTTATTGAGAAAGCACATGGGGGAATTTATGGTGACCTTTGTAGCAAACATGCTATAACCTATAAATGCCTATATATGGGATATTATTGGCCCACTCTTAAAAATTATGCTATCGTATTTGAAAATAAATGTAATCCTTGAGAGTTTCATGATGATCCTATTCATTATCCTTTGTTCAAGATTCATACACTCGAATCTCCATCACAATGCTCTTTATAGAGATTACATCTCATCAACAAGTTACCATGATTGTAATATGGCCATGTATTCAATGAGTACTTTACCAAATGGATAGAAACTATGCCCTTTATTAATGTTATTGGTGTCATTATCTCCAAATTCATCCTTAACCAGATCATATGTCATTTTGGAATTCCTTACATAATCATATATGATAATGGTGGGAATTTCAAAAATAAAGACATGAAGCAACTTTGTGTGAAATTAAATATCACACACAACATTTCTACACCTTACCATCATCTTTTCAATGGTAATGTATAAGCCACTAAAAAAATAATTAAGAAGATCTTGAAAAATACTATTAGGGATTCTTGTTTAGGTTAGAACCTTCATATTTAACCCATAATTTAGGTTTATCTTACTAGTATTCATACTCAACTGTGGTATCTCCATTTTCTCTAGTTTATAGATATGAGATTGTTTACCACAATAATTGGAGTTACTCTCTTTTCACATTTCCCTTCACGACATCATATCAGATGATGAGCTTTGTGAATCCTACCTTCATGTTTTATACTTACTCAAAGAGTAATATATGAGTGATTTATAACATAACTAATAATTCAAAAGTCTCATTACTAAACAAGATAATAAGAAAGTCAAAGTTTATAGCTTTGGTGTTAGATACCTAGTGTTGAAAATGGATTACACCCACAAAAAAGAGGTCAACTATACCCAGAAGTGGTGGGGTCCTTACCTCATCAAGGACATTCTTGAACCTATCACTTATAAGTTACATATGAATTAAGGACATATATTTAAGGAACTAACTAACATATAAATACTAAATATAAATTATATATCACCTCAATCTTGTACATTTATAAAATACCTATCATCATTGTACCATTCATCCCCAAGACCTTCTACCAAAAGGCTCACACCTGCTATCTATTTATGCCAAATTTATCCTCTCTTAGTTTGACCATTTGTTATTCTAATGACCAGGCCTTCTATGTTGTGCAAAATTCTCTAAACTTGATTGTTATCCTTCTCTACTAGTTTTGGACTTATGACTATATTCTACTTTCTTAAACACTTGCATCTCAGCTAGACGCCTACATAGACATAGGTATCCTTTCTCTAACTAAGATTATAGTGCCCAAAATTCTTCTAATTTAAAAATATAATGTGCACTTATGATTGTCCTAATTTTTTTAGTGAGAGATATTTTCCAAATGGATTGGTATATAGATAAAATCAATCTTCATTCATAACTCATCTAGTAATCAAATACCTATCACATATAACTTTAAAAAAAACTATCAATTGAAAATTCAAGTGAAAAAATCAGCCCTATTCATTCTTATTTCCATATTAGTCATAGGAGTAGTCTATATATAGGTCTAAAGTACTAAATGAGTATCCCATGAGCCATATTTGCCAATATACAAGCTAGATCATTATATGTACTTATTTATCACATATTGCATCCTTGTGCACACACAAAACAACACATAAGAGATAACTACATAAGTTCAAAGCCCTCTTTAAAATGTTGGCTATGTAAGAAATACACTTTGATAAAGGGGTCCTTGGGGCAGCTCAACACAGTGAGCCTACCAACCCATTTTTCCATAATCATTCAGAGGGTGAGTAAACTAGCGTCTGATCATTTAAAAAAGAGAAAAAAACATATGTGCATGATTTATATACATTAAAAAAAGGTGATAGAAAACTCATAAGGCTCTAGTTGGTCACATCTAGATCCAATCAATATTTTTTAGTGAATACCTACATCACAATCAAACATATGTATTGACACAATTGTCTAAAGCCAATGTAAGCATCTAAGACCACAAAATTCCATGATCTAAAAATTATTCAAGGATATTGATCCAGTCCAATTCCAGCTTGTTTCATCCCTAATCTACATGTGGAAAATAAATTATATAAGTAATCTTATTTTTAATTTATTATAATATCAATTAGTAGTTATACTTTTTATTTTTGACATATCTTAGTATTTAAATTCATAATATTATTTATCTAAGTTTGAAAATTAATTGGCCTACTATAGATCTATTTATCACCCTATCACTTAATCATTTCTATATTCTTAACCCTATCTACCCTTGTGTATCAATAATTTAAGGTTAAATATTTTGTGAACCCAATGCCTCTGTTCTTATTTGAACCAAATCCTAAATTAAAATTAAGGTTTATCCTTATAAAAAAATAATTTTCAAATTACTGTATTTATTTTCTATATATGTTTATTGCATGGGCATAGCTTAACAAATGTTTGTTTTTATTTTTTCCCTAGGCATTTTCCTTCTCCTATATGTGGTTGCATCCAAATTTATAGCCTTCCTCAACATGTTTACTTATACTACAAGCTCTAGGAAACCCTATTTTTTGGATCATTGGTTTAATATTGTTGATGACCAATTTATTTCATATGAGGACCTTATGGCATATTAAAAAGTGTTCAATCCCCATCCTTTAATTATAGCTATGCTAATGAAAAAACTAATAATGAAAATACAAGTCTAAATTAATATGTAGGTACTGATAATATGTGTTCATATGATTTAGTGGGATTATATCCCTCTTGAATGAAAATATGAGGAGCCTAGTATTCTATTTATTCTACACCCAATGATAAAATTCCCAAAAATTTAAAAATTATAAACTTTGTTAGTGCATCACATAATAGTGATATAATAGACATGCAAGAACTTAGAATTCATGATGTTGAATTAATATTAATTTATCATGCATAACAAAATGAATTTCCTCTCTTTATAATGATGAACATGTTGAAGAATATGAATGTTTTCCTTCTTTCCAAACTATTGATAATGTTGAAAATCTTGTTTCTTCTTTAGATCACTCAAATAAAAATAGTGAAATTACTTCTCTCTAGATCTCAATGATTCAAATGCATGTACTACTTATCTTCCTATTCTTTTAGATTAGAAAGATGAAAATCATAATACCTGCCAAAGTAATGTAGATGCATGTTCTTCTACTCTTATTACAATTCAAGATAAACAAAAAACATATTTTCCAAATGTTTCCTAATGAAATAATATCTAAAGTCAAGTAGCAAAGATGCAACTCAAGATTCAAATACTAGTTATGATAATGTTCCTTTCTCATATGGAAATGATTTATCTAAAATAGAAAGTGATATTACATATTCTATTCCTTCATATTTTGAGTTTGAAAATGAAAGTGAAACTATATTTTTTTCTCCTTATAATGATATTTCAAGAAAAATAGAGATTATTCTTCTTTATCCTTATTTTACATTTTTTACTCAAAACCATGTTCTAATTCTAGATAAAAATAATGTAAGTACATATTTTATTCCTCTTACATGTAATGAAAATTCAAGTAGTCAGGCCCTTTCCCATGATAGTTGTATCAACCTCTATGACATCAAAAATCATATAATGACCTCTCTTGAACCATCATGTAAAATGGATGTTCATTTACATAATTTTTCCAAACCACATGATGATCCTATCTTAGAATGAAAGGATGGTGGTAAAGAGCTTATTATTCCTATGTTTCATATGGATGGTAAATTATAACCTATAAACACCTATTCCACCTCTTTACCAATCCATCCTAGCGATATTCTATCTATTATGACTACGATAGGAGATCTTTAAAAATAAATGGTTCTTTTCAAATTACAAATTTCCTCTTATGAGGCTAACTTTAATGATAATATATTGGCAAACCAACCCCTTATTTGAAATGTATTTGAATATCCTTATCCTTTTAATTTTATCTTGCCTTTGTTTTCTACAAAGGAGATCGTACAAATAATTTAAAACAATATATACATTCCTTTGACCATTGGGCAAAATATGGATGCTTATTATTAAAAAAATTCCATAGGAGCTTAACTAAAGAAGCTCTTAGTTGGTTTTATAGACTCCTTTATGGATCCATATCAATATTCAAAAAACTTGAGGATGTAATTTTATTGCAATTTCATAAACACAAACTACCAAATCTACCATTGGAACATTTTATAAACTTAACTCAAAATGAGGATGAACCAATTCAAGATTATGTAATTCAATTCAAATATATTTTTTATTCCTTGTACTATGCCCCCTTGAATTTGGAAGTAAAATTCATATTTAGTGGGGGTCTTGTTTCTCCACTTAAATAAAGAGAATTACACAAGCCCTTTACTTCTTTCAATACTTTATATTGTAATGTGCATAAATATGCATGTGCACTAACAAATACTAATACTGAATCACCTATTTCTTCACCTAAAGGCAAACATGGTACAAATAATTCCTAGCATGAAACATAAAAAATGGGTCATGAGCCACTTCAAATAAATTCTTCTAAATTATCATTTCACACCAAGGAACAAATAGTATAAGTTTTACACAAAGGAAAGAAATATACAAAAAAATACCTCCTACAGTCAAAACATATACCTATATAAAGAGGTAACCAAGTCAGTTTGATCAGCTAATAGATAGACCACATGACATATTTCATACACTATGGATAAATAGTTGATCACTCTTCCTCAAAATTATTACCATCCACCATAAAAATTTAAAAATGTGAAAGGATAACCCTTTTACACTTACCATGGTATGAATGGGCATTAAGACAATGATTGCTTTCCTCTAAAGTAAATTCTTACAAAATAGGAAGACATATGAGTTATTACATTCAATATAGAGATAATAAGGTATATTTCCCTAAATTTTTCTACAATTTATTCTAAAATGGTTGAGACATCCCATTCTGATCTTTTTCAAGAATGCATGGTCCATCGGCCTTCACATAATTCAACCACTCAAAGAAGTACTGATCTTAGTATAACCTTCATAATGATAAATTTTTAGAGTGTGTTCTCATTCATGTATAAGGATGATTTCATGTGTGAATTTATGTCAAATTTCAAGGAGAGAAGATAAGTATGTGAATAGTGGCATAGGCATAGGCTTAATAACCTTGTATAGTGGCATAGGCTTGGCCTAGTATATTGAGCTAGTTAAGGCTAGGGAGAAGAATTTTAGAAGATATGGATCATGTCATGAAGTGTCTCAAAAGTGGTAAAATAACTTTAATAGGTTTCGAGGTGGTTTCTTGGTCAAGATGTGGTATGTTATCCTTGACCCAGTAAGCATAAAGACCTAGTGAGGTCCAAATGAAGTATCAAAGTGAGTTGTCAAGATGGTAGAGATCATGTAAGCATGGACTAAGGTGTGATAAGTTGGTTCAAATGTGTTGACCAAGTTTTAAGTTTTGAATAGGAAGAGAAAGAAAGAAACAATGTTGTAAGAACACTTGTGCATGCAAAATGAAGGTTTTCAAGCTCGAGAAGGAAGTTTAGAAGCTCACTGGCATGTGTAGAGTTTTCACCATGACTTGAGCCTTGTTGGAGAGGTGAAATGTGGACCTAAGAAGGTTTTTTAATTATTTTTAGTGGTTTTTGGTATAGATATTTATGAACATTCATTAAGAATATGTAAACTAGTTAAAACCCTCTATAAACCCTCATAGTAGAGCGATTAGAAAGAAAATGCTTGAAAGGACCTAGAATGGATTGGTCAACCAGTTTTGAATATTTTAAGGGGTAGAGGACTCCTTCAAAAACCTCCTAGTGATAGTGGTATGTCAGGGTAGTGAGTAGAAGGTACATAAATATGCTTATTTCTAGAGATTTTAGTGCGATAGGTAGGGTTGACTAAGTCAACACATATAATTAATTAGAGATTGAAGGTCAAGACTTGATATTGAGGTCTATAGAGATAGTTTGGTAATTTATGTTCACTAAATCAATCATTATTGTCAATAAATTTATCCTATCACTAATCTACTAGATAGTGGAAACAGTAACAAAATCTAGGTATGAGTTAATATGAGTTTAGGGATGATGTGTAGGTGAGTAGGGATGAGTCAAATGGATTGGGGTATGTTTTTTATACCTATCCCTTATGTCTTTTTCGTCATTTTGTACTGATGATGCTAATACACAAGCTCAAATATGCTTTCAAAGTGGCTTATATAAATAATGGAGACTGTGAGAAAGAAGTCTGAGGAATTGGTCTATTATACCAATGATTATTGCTAAAGCAAGTGATCCATTAATTTTATGATGATATATATATCAAAAAATATATATTAAAGATGATTTTATGTCATAGACACATCATTTAATATGCTAGACAAGAACATCTACATGATTGTACTATTGGACGCTACAAGCAATTTAAGTGATCACTTTACAGAGGTGAGTTAGAGGTTTTTTTAGAAGAGTTGGAGAATCCTATGAGTTTTAATTTATTCTATAAGTATCAATTTTTCATGATAAATTATTGGAGATATTATTTTTCCTATATTTAGGTTTGGAGAGTCAAAATTCTTTGACTATATCTTGACTATGTGTGACTAGTCTGAGTGGTCATTTTGAGAGACAAAATTTGAGTGCTTAGATCTTGTGCAAAGATGTCCAATAGAAATGGAGAAGTTTATGAGGTCATACAATGTTTATACATGATATTTTTGGTCATGTTTGAGTGGAAAAAGTGTGATTATATGTTCAATATCCTTGACTAAGTTTATGGCAGTTTAAGCAACTCTAAGTAGTGTTTTTAGAGTGTTCCTAAGGTGTTTTGGCCTATTTTAGAGTATCTAATGGATTTGGAGATGTTTTAGAGTTATTTAAGGTTCCACCCATGTGATCTAATCATATGTTTATGTAATATTCAATTTTTTGCTTTAGAATTTTGAGATAATGTTTTCTATGTATAAAGACCTAAAAAACAAGGAGACCTAATTACGAGGTTCAAGGTGTTCGTTTGAGTTTAAGATGATATGGACACATGTGGGAGTAATACAGGGTGTATTTAATGCATGTTTAATATGTTTGAATAATTTATGGAATGTAAAGGTGGGATAAGTGTTAGGAACTTAGAGTACAATTGATTACTTTTGTATAAGCAACTAAACACGGAATTAACCCAGAAGTAATAAGTAACTAGAAATCAAAAATAGCAAATAATAAGATATATAAGAAACAACCAAACTTGCATTAAACTCTTCTAGAATACAATGAAGAAATATCACTCTTCCCACACCTCTTGGGTGTACAGTATTTCTCTCTCAAGAGTTCTCTCTCTCTCTCAATCAATTACAATCAACTCAATAACTGAGTTGTTGTTCCCTCTTTTCTTTCTTCTTAATTACAATACTGCCCCATGGGTCTCTTAAATAGGATCCAAGGCAAACAATAATTATAAAAATAGACTCAAGACTAAAATTAGTCTTTACATGCAAACCAACTATTCTCCTAAAATTAGAACAAATCTAATTCTAGAAACGCATGCAAATGCACACACACACACAGGTGACTGATGTCGTTCACTATCAGTCTACATATGACTGATGTCAGCCAATCCCTAATCGATGTTGATTACTGGTAAACTCAACAACCTCAATCTAGCTCATCAATGAAGCTTTTAGCTCCACAACACAATAATCTCCCACTTGGAGATAATAAGCTACACCTGTACCTGTACAACAACATCCTCTAGCTTATTTTTGGCTTGTTTCTCCATCTTCAAGTTCAATCTTGAAGACCAACAAAAGTTGAATGAAGATTCAACTTCTCTTTTATTACCAGCTTTGTTAACATATCAGCAAGGTTCTTATCCGTATGGATCTTTTCTAGCTTCAACTGTCCATCCTCCAATACCTATCTAATAAAGTGGTACCTAAGCTGTATATGTTTGGTTCTTGAATGAAAGGCTAAATTCTTTGCCAAATGAATTGCACTTTGATTATCACTATACAATCTACAACTCTCTTGCTCCTTTCCCAACTCTTCCATGAACTGTGTCATCCAAATCATTTCCTTGCTAGCCTCTGTGACTGTAATGTATCTGCCTTTGTAGTAGACAAGGCAACAACCTTTTGCAACTTTGAAATCCAACTAACCATCGTTCCACCAACAGTGAACACATATCCTGTGGTGCTTCTCCTACCATCCAAGTCACCTGCCATATTCGAATCTACATACCCATGTAGAGAAGTCTTTGACCCTCCATAGCATAAATGCCTACTAGTGGTCCCTCTGAGATATCTGAGAATCTACTGAACTGTTTTCCAGTGCTCCTTTCCTAGATTGGCTATAAACCTACTGACAACTCCCACTGCTTGGGCAATATCTGGTCTGGTACATACCATTGCATACATCAAGCTCCCAACTACTGAAGCATATGGAACGTTGCTCATGTACTCAACCTCATCATGCGATTTAGGACATTGTTCTTTGCTCATCTTGAAGTGTCCAGTCATAGGTGTGTTTACCAGTTTTGCATCCTACATATAGAACCTCTCCAACACCTTATTCACATAATCCTCTTGAGATAAAATCAAACTATGATTTTTCTAGTCTCTCTTAATACTCATGCCAAGGATTTTCTTTGCTGCTCCTAAATCCTTCATGGAAAATGTGTGAGCTAATTTCACCTTTAGCTCAGTAATTTCTTGCAAGTTTGAACCTGAAACAAGCATATCATCTACATACAACAACAAGATAATATAACTACCATTATCCAATCTGGTAAAATAAACACAATGGTTAGGTTGACATTTACTAAATCCATGCTCTGTCATAAACTTGTCAAACCTTAAATACCATTGTCTTGGAGCTTACTTAAGACCATATAAGCTTTTCTTCAACCTGCACACAAGTTTCTCCTTACCTTTGACCTCAAAACCTTCCGGTTGATCCATATATATCTCTTCATCCAAATCTCCATGAAGAAACATTTTCTTAACATCAAGCTGCTCAAGATGCAAATCCTCAATAGCAACTAAAGACAGTACAGTCTGAATAGAAGTCATCTTTATTATAGGAAAAAAAAATTCACCAAATTCAATACCTAGTTTCTGTGCAAATCCCTTTACTACCAACCTGGCCTTATTTCTCATTTTTCCATTCTCTCCTTCCTTTAACCTATAAACTCATCTATTTTTTAGTGTTTTCTTTTCGACTGGCAACTTAACCAAATCCCACGTATAGTTCTTTTCCAAGGAATCAATTTCCTCACTCATGCCATGTTCCCACTGTTTCTTGGATTCTACCTGCATTGCCTCATCAAAATTTTTTGGTTCTCCACCATCAGTGAGCAACAAGTATTATAAAGAAGGGGAATAATGAATTGGAGGTTTACTTACCCTTTCAGACCTCCTTATGGGCATTTGAGACTCATTGACAGCTTGTAGTCTGCCCAAATTTCTTTCTATCAGTGACCGATCTCGATCATCTCTAGCCAATGTCAGTCTGCACCTGATCGATGTCAATTCCTCCTAGTTGCCAACGTTAATTTCTTGACCAATGTCAGTCTCTGCTTGATCGACATCAGTTTCACTGACCGACATCGATTTCTGTGTTTTCCTGTGAGTGATAATTTTTATCTGCGAGCTCATTTTGAATCATAACCTTTTCCAAATCAAGATTGCCCTGCTCAGAATTATTTAGCCTCTTGCACTGATCACTGTACATCACCTTCTCATTAAAAACTACATCCCAACTTCTAATAATTTTATTAGTTTCTAAATTCTACAACTGGAATCTGAAATCTCCAAAACCATAACCAATGAAAGTACACCACATAGATTTAGCATCCAGCTTCTTTCTATTTTCTTTATCAATGTGAACAAAAGCTTTAGAACCAAAAACTTTGAGAAATGAAAGATCTACCTTTTTACCTATCCACGTCTCTTCTGGAATTCCACCATCCAGTGCAGTAGAAGGTCCTCTGTTAATCAAGTAAACCGTAGTATCTATAGCTTCTACCCAAAATTGTAAGGGCAAACTAGCATGCAACCTCATACTCCGTGCACACTCCATTATTGTTCTATTCATCTTTTCAGCAACTCCATGTTGCTAAGGTGTCCTTAGAACCATCCTTTCCCTGTGTATTCCACTCATAGAATAGTAACTATTGAATTTATTGTTGCAGTACTCACCACCATTATCAGATCTAAGGCACTTCAATCTCAAACCTGTTTCATTCTCAACCAAAGCTTTCTATTTCTTAAATGTGTCAAAAACATCAAATTTTCTCTTTATGCAATAAACCCCTACCTTTCTTGTAGCATCATGAATGAAAGAAACATAATACCGTGATCCTCTAATAAAAGCTACCTGAGCTGGTCCCCACACGTCTGTGTGAACAAGCTCCAACTTGTGCTTCTTCTTTGTTGACCCAATTTTGAGAAATCTCACTTTCTTTTGTTTCCCAAAAATACAATGCTCACAAAAATCTAGATCTATGTTTTTCAAATCTAAAAGCTTACCTTTTGACTTAAGAATATCCATTCCCTTCTCACTCATGTGACCAATCCTATAGTGCCACAACTTTGCATCTACATTTGAAGTAGATAAAACAAAAGGAGAATAATCAGTAATACAAGTAGATAGATAAAGTGTGCCTACTCTCTTACCTCTAGCTAATACAAGTGCACCCTTGAAAACTTTTCAAGATTCAGCTGTGAGAGTTACTGTGCAACCCTCATCACTCAACTTTCCTACAAAAATCAGATTCCTCTTCAGAATGGGTACATGCATGACATCCTTCAACAACCATGTGTTGCCATTCTACAATTTTAGCTGCACTTTTCTTTTGCCAACAATTTGACAAGGCTCATCATCCCCTAAATAAACTTTTCCAAAATCTCCATGGACATAATCATTGAAAAATTCTCTATTTGGGGTTCCATGGAAAGAGGCCCCAGAATCTAAAACCCAAGATTCTATTTTATTATCCAAAGAAAATATAAGAGCATCTTGTGCAACAATACCTACAAATTTTGCTTCTTTATCACCTTCATGCTGATTTTCTTTGTTATCCTTCAACCAACAATCTTTCTTTGCATGCCCTTTCTTTCCACAATTCCAGCAGGTTATTCTTCCATTTCTGGATTTGGATCTTCTTACCATCTTTGACCTTGATTTCCCTTGCTTGCCCTTCTCTCTTTGCCTTCCCCTAATTTCAAAACTTAAAGCATTACCTGGTGTTTCCCCTATGCTTTTCCTATGAATTTCTTCATTCAAGATTACACTAATAACATCATCAACTTTCAAGATATTCAAAGTAGACGCAATATTACTAACTGCCATTACCAAGCTATCTTAGCTTTAAGGTAAAGAGCATAAGAATAAGAGAGCCTTAATTTCATCATCAAAAACTATTTTATCTGAATTTAACTGATTTATAATTCCATGGAAATCATTAAGATGACTAGATACAAATCCACCTTCTTGCATTTCCAAATTAAATAATTGCTTCATAAGATATACCTTATTCAAAGCTAAGGGTTTTTCATATAAATTTGTCAAAGTATCCATTAGCTCTATCGTTGTCTTTGCCTGTGATAAGTTTGAAAACACAGAAGCTGCCAGGCTCAGCGTTATAGCTCCAAGAGCCTTTCTATCAAGAACGTTTCATTCTTCATCTTTCATATATGTGGGCTTGCTTGCAACCCCACTTAATGGTAAGTATAGATCTTTTTGATACAGATAATCTTCAATCTACATCCTCCATAATTGATAATTCTTTCCATTTAATTTCTCCATTCTTAGTTTACTTTCTTCTACCATTGCTTTACTCCCACTCAATCAAAAACCCCTGTGAGTGAATTCTATAATCAACAAACACTAACATGCTCTGACACCACTTGTTAGGAACTTGGAGTACAATTGATTACTTTTGTATAAGCAACTAAACACGAAATTAACCCAGAAGTAATAAGTAACTAGAAATCAGAAACAACAAATAATAAGAGATACAAGAAAGAACCAATCTTGCATCAAACTCTTTCAGAATACAATGAAGAAATCTCACTCTTTCCACACCTCTTGGGTGTACAGTATTTCTCTCTCAAGAGTTCTCTCTCTCTCAATCAATTACAATCAACTCAATAACCGAGTTGTTATTCCCTCTTCTCTTTCTTCTCAACTATAATACTGCCCCATGGGTCTCTTAAATAGGATCCAAGGCAAACAATAATTAGAAAAATAGACTCAAGACTAAAATTAGTCTTTACATGCAAACCAACTGTTCTCCTAAAATTAGAAAAAATCTAATTCTAGAAATGCATGCAAACGCACACACACACACAGGTGACTAATGCTGGTCACTATCAGTCTGCATATGACCAATGTTGGCCAATCCCTGATTGATGCCAATTATTGGTAAACTCACCAACCTCAATCTAGCTCATCAGTGAAGCTTTTAGCTCCATAACTCAATAATAAGAAGATAAAATGGTAATGTGTGCTTGTGTAGGCCTAAATTACTTTAGGTCTTATTAAGGCCTAATGGAGGTTTTGGACTAATGAGGTAATGGCTGACCTATGAAGTGTGTGACTTCCAAATTTAACATGTGTATGAACCAATTTTGAGAGTGATTCAAGTGTATGAAGTATCTTGGTTGACCAAAATGGGTTAGACCAAGAGAGTGGTATAAGTGTAAGGCCTAATTATTTTATTTGTGTGTGTGGAGTAAGTGTGAAGCTAAGTAAAGGAGAGAACCTTTAAAAGAGAAGGTACAAGTCACTAAGGACCATAAAAGAGTGAATAGGATTAACAATTAGTATCTAATCAAGGTACATGTGAACACACAAGTCATTAGACCTAATGATCCTAGAAGAGGCATATTGAGCTAGTGAGCCTTAGAGGTTGTTTGGGTGAGAGTGAAAAGGATAGAGTGAAAACAAAGGAGGTCATCATCAATTAAAGAGATGGAAATATGTGTTTACTATTATTAGAGATAAAAGGTATCTAATTTGGTTCTTGGTTTCCTAGGGGGTTGGAGCCTCCTTACTAGTTAGAATCTGTTAAAGGTCAAGTGGTGCTTGACTAAATTGAGGGGTGGGTTCCCCTTGATCAGTTAGTGTTGGTTTGAATTTGTATCTTGCTATTATAGAATTGTATTCTATCTTGTAGGTTTTAGTGTATTTTATCCCCCATGAGGTTTTCCCACATAGATGATGTATCATGGTTGTGTTCATACTTGCTTTGTATGTGATCTCTTTGCATTGATGTTAGTCTAGTTGCTTATGCTTTGTTATGATGATTCATGAATGTTAATGAATGAATGTTAAGTGGTTTGAAATTGAAATAATTATTTTTATAATGATTCACCCC